>CM035174.1:75484136-75531636 GCA_020205615.1 Panax quinquefolius
TATCTCCTTCCCTTAATATTGTGGGGGATCTGGTAAAAGACCACCAATCTGGCGATAAGTTCTTATCCCGCTAGTGAAAGAGAATTTTCGAAGAAGTTATTTACTCAGGGGCCCGACTCAACCAATACCTCACAAATTTTCCGATACAGTAATTAGTGGAGTTGCTCGTAAATTCAACAAAAAATGGTATAAGAAATATCCAAGTTGATTGGAATATAGTTTGAGTGAAGATGCTCGCTTTTTATTTGTGGTTGTTACTCTATTTAAAATTGATCGTGGTAACCAAGGTGGTGGGGATGCATTTGTTGGTGAGGAATTTAGAAATTCAAGAAGATGGATAGATTGGAAATACATGTTGGAGATCATGGTAATGTTTATCGTAAATGTGAATAGGCTTGTCGTGATTTAATGAATCAGCCTCAACCCATAGATATCAATCTTGATAATATAACTGAGCAACAAATGATTGATTTACCTTCGATTGTTCGCATCAGTTAAATGTGTTAGGTTTCTTTCAAAAGAAGGATTGCCTTTTCGTGGTCACGATGAGTCAGAGGGTTCAAGAAAACGAGGGCTATTTATTTCTTAGTTAGAGTTTCTTTTGGAAAACAATGATGAGGTGCATAAAGTTGTCCTAAAAAACGCTCCATAAAATCATAAATTGATTTCACCCTCAATCCAAAAAGATATTTGTAGAGTCGCTGCATTTTTGACTACACAAGCTATCATTAAAGAAATTGGGGCTGGGTTTTTTTCTTTGTTGGTTGGTAAGGCTTGTGATACATCAATCAAAGAACAAATGGCAATGGTTTTACGATATGTGGACATGTATGGTCAGATTATCGTTGAGCGATTTCTTGCCATTATTCATGTTCCCAAACTTCCGCTTTGATACTAAAAACCGCTATTGATCAACTTTTTTCTAAACATGGATTGAGCGCGTCATACGTGTGTGTGGCGAGGTTATGATGGAGCTAGCAATATGTCAGGGAAGTTTAAAGGTCTTTAAGAGTTTAATATTATTGAAAATCCAAATCCTTTCTATATTCATTGTTTTGCACATCAGCTTCAATTGACACTTGTTGCGGTTGCTAAGAAACACAAGTCATTATGTTCTTTCTTTGATTATCTTGGATTGTTAGCAAATGTTGTTAGGGCTTCTTGCAAGCAAAAAGAAATTCTTCGATTGAAGCAATTTCAAAAAGTAGCTGAAGGAGTTGTTAGTGGCGAAATCATGAGTTGACGAGGTTTGAATCAAGAAACAACATTAAAACGGCTTGGAGAAACGCGTTGGAGTTCACAGTTTAAAACAACTTTGAGTGTTATTACCTTGTTTTCTCCAATAATGGATGTGCTTGAGTTTATAGCAGATGATGTCGAAGGGGAGAAAAGTACAGAAGCTAGTACACTTTTGAAATTCATGTATAATTTTGAGTTTGTGTTCTTGTTACACTTATTGAAAGGAGTCATGGGAATTACAAATGACTTATCACAAGCCTTACGGAAGAAAGAGAAAGACATTGTAAATGCCATAGCTCTAGTCAATGTAACCAAGCAACGATTACAATGAATGAGAGCAAACTGGGATGATTTGTTAGCGGAAACTTGTGAATTTTGTGCATTGCATAGCATAGTTGTCCCGAGGATAGAGGATATTTTTGTGTTTCAAGGGAGACCACGACGCAATATTAAAGAAATCACAAACCTTCATCGCTTTAGGGTTCAATTATTTTTCACTGTGATTGATAGTCTATTTAGGGAGTTGAATGATCGTTTTGATAATACAAATGCAGAGATACTTTCAAGTATAGCATGTCTTGACCCACGTAACTCTTTCTCTCAGATTTGCGAATAAAAATTAATTGAATTTTCAAACTTTTACCCTTCAGAATTTGATGATATCGAACTTTTGGCACTTGATGGTCAACTCCAAAATTATATTGTGGATATGAGAAACGATTCCAATTTTTCGAGTATAAAATGAATTGGTGAATTGACTCAAATGTTGGTTAAGAAAAGAAAGGATGATGTGTATCCCCAAGTCTATTTGTTGGCTCTATTTTTGTCCGTTGCTACTGCAACTGTTGAAAGAACATTTTCAGCCATGAATATCGTGAAGAATGAATTTCAGAACCAAATGAGAGATGAATAGATGAATGACCCGATGTTCTAAAGGCGGGGAGGCGGCGGCCAATGGGAGGGCCTAAGCGCTGGGGCCTAAAGGGATTTTTATTTTTAGACAATTTTAATATTTTATCTTATATTATTCTAACAAAACAATAATATAAAGCAAAATAATCTATAATAAAGATAATAATTAAATTATAGAATTAGTAGTAATTGCACTTAAGTAGTAAGATATATATTCATTGCTTGAAATAATTAAATTATAGAATTAGTGTTACTAGTAAGTAGTAACTAGTAAGAAGTATCTTGATATCTTCATATATATAATTATATACGCACTTCTTTACTCTTAAAAATTTAAATAAATGTTATTTTTAAAAATTAGTGCGAAAGTTTATTGAATGAGACATTTCATATTAATTATGAAATTATTTTAATTTGTGTAATTTTCAAAATTGAGGACTTGAAGAAAATGACAAATACCATATACTAAGTATGACTAAGGGTGGTGTTTGATAAAACCGAGTGTTAAGACTTGAAATGCTTTAGACGTCTGAATAATATAGAAAGCATCCGAATAGAATTGTATCTCGAATGAAAAATGTTGTTTGATAATTTCTTTTTCAAAATGTCTAAATAATAATATTTTACTATTTTATCCTTTTGAACAAAAGAAAAAATATATAAAAAAAAAAAGAAAGAACAACTCTTTTCTCTCTCTTCATTATCACCATCCTTATATTTCGCTCAAAGAGATCCATCATATTGTTTTGAATATTAAAAGGGAAAATATAAACTCATTCAGATGTGCTCTAAATGGTTAAGCTTTAATTTTGTGTCTAACCGATTAAGAGGCAATTTTTTTTTTACCAAACATGTTTTTTTTTTTTAATCAATCGGAGACACTTCAATTAAGAGGCGTTAAGAGCTAATCAAACACACCCTAACATATCTTTGACGTATTAGTTTTATTCATAAACAAAATTGGTACTACCTCCATCCCATAATAAGTGCTTTTTTAGCTTAAATCACACATACCAATACACAAGTTAAAATGACAAAAATACTCTTAATATATTTTCTTTGAAGTTGAAGAGTTAATGAGTGTCATTTAATTGTAGTGATTGAAAGATGCAATAAATACCATTGAATGCGTAAGGGCATATATGAGAAAATATTGTAAAAATTGTATTGAGTTCTAACACATCACTTATTTTGGGAAAAAATATTAAGCCTAAAAAACACTTATTGTGGGATTGAGGTAGTATTAAATAATAAAATTTAAAATTTTAAGAATTGATTCAATGTTAAAACTTAAGAAATTAAACATAAATTTAAGAATTATATTGAATCAATTAAACTAAATATTACAAATGTATCATCATTTATAGAATTTCAAGTTGGTAGTAAGTTCAAAAAATTACAACTATAATAAAATTATCCATTTTGACTTGCTCTTGTTCACTTCTTGTTGTGATTTGATATGCTACAACTTGCATTAAGAATATGGTAAATCATTCAAAAATAAATATATCAAGATTTGGTTATGGTAATAATTTTAAAAAAAATCCACCTAGGCCCCCGCTTTTTTTTTTTCAATTGATTTGTTTTAGCGCGCTTGCGGCCAGTTCTAGCATTAGTACTTAGCGCGGCCCGCTTTAGGCCGATTTTTAGAACAGAGTGAATGACTATTTAGTAATTTACACTGAGCGTGATATTTTTGCAGCTATTAAAAATAAGGCTATCATGCAACAATTTCAAGCAATGAAACCTAAAAAAATGTTATTGTAAACAATATTTGAGGATTATTTAATTTTGTGATTCATTTTATTAAATTTTTATTCTTAAGGGATTTTTTTTTTCGAATTTCACCCCACTGAACTACGAGGCTGGATCCACACCTGTCTCCATCGGTGTTTGAGAATCTATGGCATCGTTTGAAAAAGTCTCACAATCCGTTCAAACACAATTGTTCCAAATCATTGGCTTCGATCACTATTCTGTACCCTCAAATAAGCATCCTCCTTTATTTTCTCTCCCAAACAGTGATTCTACCCTTCTCAAATCCACAATTTCTGTAAAGGTACTCACTTTTCTTCGCATCAATTAAATCCATTGAATATACCATATAATTTGTAATTGTGCTGAGCTGAAGAACTGAGAAGCTTCTGCTCAGTAAGTGCTTGATAAAAGTCATGGTTGAAGAGCTTGATATGATTTATTGCGATTTTCTCTTTATTCATTGCAATTTGTGTTGTTTGATAATTATTACCTGTTAATTTCTTTGCATACATTCCCTGGCAGTAATCCTTTTACCCTCCCCAATCCTATTTTTTGTCGGTCCAATTTGACCTTGAGTTGGCTATTTAGAATAGTGCACAATGTGGTGAAATGCCAAAAAAAGGATATATGTTGTCATCACAATCCACAATTTAGTTCCCTTTTAAAAAAAATTCTCCTCTTTAAACCATTTACGATCATTATTCTAATACATTTTTATTTTCTTTAGAATCCTTGGTTTCAAAATTGATTATTTTTGGCTCCTTATTTTTGATACAATTCATTCAAGTTGGTAGTACTTTATATTATTACTATGTGCAAATCACAATTTTATTGCAATTTTTTAAAATTTGTTTCTGAAGAAGTATCTTCCAAGCATTTGAATGATCTCAATTTTAATCATTTTCTTAACACATTTTTTAGGATGAGAAGTTTTGCTTGAAAATAGCAAGTACAGTTCTTTTTTGATCCATGTTATTTAAGAATTGTAAGTACATGTTTATAGTTTTGCTTTTACATTTATGTTTTTGAGCAAAAATAAGTATTAGAGTTTTGCTTTTACGTTTATGTTTTTGAGCGAAAATAAGTATTAGGAATGTAGATTAAGGAGCTGTTAATTATGGTGATGGTCAATGTGTATATAATCATCCTCCCACCCGGTCAAATAAATATATACTGTGGACAACAATCAATCTACACTCCTCAAATGTATGTATGGCTCTTCCGTTTCCCCTTCATCCGCTCATTTGTCTTCAACATCATTAAACTAATTGATATGTTCTTCTGTTTCAAAAAAGTATGGGTTGTATCTTGATCAGTTGGATATGTTAGTGTTTGAACTATTCAGTTTCATCAACTTTCTGATTCATTTCCAATGCCAAGTTTGTTTAAAATATAATTTCAGATTGCAAATTATTTTTATTTGTTATAGATTGATTTCCTATGTTGGCTCTCAGGAAAATTGCAGAAAGAAGCATGAAATTTTTGGATGTTGGATATGTAGAGATGGCATATGACGTTGCACATTAGATATTTGTTGAAATGCCACAAAGAAGATATATTTGTAAGTGTAGTAACTTTTTCCTCTTCACAACCCTAATTTTCTCATTAGTCTATGTTGAAAAGCCTCATTTTGTTTTATTGACTGTCTGTTAGGCTATTACATTTTACTTATTAACATTAATGTAATCAATTTCAATCTAGCTTTGTATTGATGAAAGTTTTCAATCTACTCTCACTTCATTATGGTTGCCTATATTACTTGAATACACTTTCATTAGTGTGATTTATGAATGCTAATTTTATATTTCATGTGGAATTGGATGAAAAATAACATATCGATATGTGCTTTTTTGGGCTCTTATGCAAATAAAGCTTTCAATTTTTAGGTGGGAGTGATTAAAGTTTTATTGACATACATTATTTAATTTTATAATGTAACATTAGGAATGATATGATCATTGATTAATTTCTTTCCTTTTTGCTCCTTATGTAGGATGAGAAACTAATTAAATAGAAAACAAGAGAAGAATAAGAGAAAGTGATGAATATGTAAGTATTCAATTTTGTAATTGCTTATGACATAGGAATAGGGTGCTTAAGTTTTTAAGTTTCTACCAAAGACATACATATATACAAACTAAATTAGTGTACGACTATTAGTAACATATACCTTACCTATAATTATATATCTATCTATTATAAGATTTCCATTTCTTGATTGATTTCGATCTTGGTGTGCTTCTTCTTAGTTATACGATGTGTTTGGTTAATTTGAATTATAAAGGGAGCCTACAAACTAATACAACAATTTTTGAGTGTATTTTCTTAGGCAATGGTCAAGAAGGAAACAGATAGATCTTTCTAACTTAAAAATCTTGGGAAAAGTTCATCTTGGATTAACAGAAATTATTTGTGTTTTTGTTTTTTGCTTATTATAATTATATTAAAGTATCATTTAGACATTATGATATTAGATTGATAATTATTTTGGTTGTCATCAAATTAATAATTTAAGTTGTTTCATTTATATATAGTTTTGATTCAGGGTAAGGGATATTTGAAGCCTTCTATAAGGACCTTGCTAAAAGGTTACTATTAGGAAATAGTGCTTCTATTGACGCAAAAAAAAAGTAAATGATTTCTAAGGTAAAGAATGTGAAAATTACTAAATTTACTGGCTGTTTTTACAAAAGAAGAAAAAAAGGCATGATTACTTTAAAAGGAATCTTCTTTTTACAGTTAAAGACGGAGTGTGACAGTCCGTTTAATAATAAATGTTCAAGGTATGTATCTCTCTTTAATTCTTTTCTCTAATATTGACTAAAACTCAGCAAATTATTAAATCAATTATTCAAACTAGCCCGTGCATTGCACGGGTAATCAACTAGTTATGTTAAATATGTCAATGATCTGTTATCTTGTTTGACATTTTCAATATGACATGTGAGACTCGTAATTCAATTGTATAAACAGTAATTTAATGGTGATGACTTCACATGTGCGGTTGAGTGTGTGTCTGTGTGTTTGTGTGACTGTATGTTCTGTGGAAATGAGTTTCTGTGCTACTTTTTAATTGGCATCCACGCGCACCTTGTTTCCCTCATTTTCTGTTACTTTCTTTTATCCCTTTTAGTTGGAGATAATGCCATTAACAGCCGGTCATGGTAGAAATCTGGATACGTATTATGCGGTTCCAATGGCAGCAAATTGAATGGCCTCCTATATAAGTTACCCAAAGCTTAGTCCATTCTATTTCGAAAACTGTTCTGAGAATGGAAACCAAGCCAAAAACTTGTTTGGCTCACCTTTTGAATATAATTGTGCAAATTATAACCCAAATTTGCCCTTTCTGAATCTCCTGCAAGATTTTTGGGTTTTTATGAGATTGTTCAAGACCATAATGCGCCCAACATCCCACAGGTGGTTTTCATTAACAGAGGTTTGCAGTCTATTTTCTCTCTGATTTTGAGTTGTGATAGCGACATAAATTTCGACAGAAGGTACATTTGTGTAAACCATTCTTGTCAGTTTTTTAAGGTGCTTCTGCTCTAAATTAAATCTTTGTTACTCTTCTTGTCAGTTCCAGCCATTGCCAACCCACATACTGATATGGATACATATTAAGCCCCAGTTTGGAATTGCCAAATGAGAATGCATCCTCCTCTTCTGACATCTCTATTTTATTTTCTTTGATTGCATCATCACTGGCATCCTCTGACATTTCTTCATCATGAATTTATCTTTCTTTTATTTTAATAATGCATTCTAGTTCAGTTTAAAATTTTTAAAATAAAAAGTACGTTTTTGCTACTTTTGATTTGAAGTTCTAGGAGGTGTTGGCATAGAAGGATGGAGGTTATGGTCCTATGGACCCTCATCCTCTAAAACTGCTTGGCCAAAAAATATCCTCATTTATTGCATCTCCCATTTACTTTATTTATTTTCCCTTTTATTTTATGAAATATATGTGATGATAATACACATAATAATACAACTTTCTGAAAAAATGCATTCCACTTCTAAATAATCCCCAAGAATCATCTTCAATCATTTGATGCGTTATCTTCGGACCTATGTATGCAGTCTTCAAAATGATTTTGAGTACCTGTATGGCTGTATGTACGTATCCTACATTTGACATTTGGTTAAGGGTATGAGATATGTTCCAGAGTTCAGACAATTCTCGTCAAATATGCCTCATTGCCTCCAATAATTATAGTAAAAATATGATAAAAATGCTTCCTTAATATGTTAGATAGCTTAGAGGCTGGCTTTGAACAACACTTCATGGTAAGGGAGCAATATTTTGAAACCTCTTTTTCTTTGATAAGTTCTGGTCAACTTTGTTAACACCAACTATATAACTCAAGCTAATTGACCATCACGCTAATGGTAGGTAGATGATTAAAAGACAATGAACCTACCGCTCGGGAAAGCAGATCGAAGAGATAGATTGGTTGGGGCTTACCTCTTTGTTTTTGAACAAGGAGATTGGTCAAGGTTTGTTTTCTTAAGCATTTCCGTTGGAACTACTGGATGGAAAGGTGCTAAAGCTTTGCGGCTTTGCCCTTTGGGAACATCTGGGCATTGATTCTGATCGTGATGGTTTTACATACTCGTTTAGCAGACCTTCTGCTGTAGGGTAGATTAAAATGCCATGCACAAGAGCTTGCAACTGGAAATGCTACTTCAGTTTTTTATTCCACCTGCATGAACCATCGAATGGCCCCATTGATAATATTGTTGTGGTTATAATAATTTATGGAAAAACATTTTCTTTTCTACTTTTAAGTGACTTTTGTCACTTCGTTGCTGTAATTCACCGAGTCAATTTGTCTAAGGTCTAAATTTCTTGGTGAGGATCGAACCTGCAATAGTCCCCTTCACCTTTTCTTCTCTCATATTCTATTTCTTAAATGGTAAGAATTCAAATTAGCATTGCTGCATGGATGTTTTCTACAATTGTTTCTAATGGAATCCTCAGTCTATGATAAGCATCGACTCTGCCTTCATGTTAATGCTACTGTGCAGATTCGTGGTCCTGTTTGCTGATGATTGAGAGGCCTTCTTTTTGGCTCTATTGATTAGACTCGACGCTGTTTGCATCATCAATGCGTCGCTCATTTTTTGTTAGGTATGGTATTGATTTAGTGCTATTTCTAACATTGTCTTGTTGAAATGAAGTTTCTGTTATATGCCTTCTGATTTTGTATTTCATGGGTACATGTTTCCTTGATGATGCGTATAACCTACCTCCTGAGTCCTATTTTTTATTTGAATGCTGAAAGTAAAAGAATTTTTCAATAAGATGCTGTTTAATATTAATTTGATTTTTGTAGTTTTGTAATTCTTAGTTCTTACCATCTTGGTAAACACATTTTGTATTCTTACAAGGATATGTTATGATAGTTTTGTTAGGGGACTCACTAAAAATGTTATAAGAACTTTGGATACCCTTGTTCAAGAGATGAAAAATATACTCCCGTTTTAAAATTAGAGATATATTTGTAAACGACAATTTTTAAGGATAATTTTATATTCTCATATATAGCTTTAGTATTAGTTAGGAATATGGTTGTGGTGGTGGTGATAGTGAAAAAATAATTACAAATTAGGAACATGGTTGTCATTTTATAGTAAGGATGTAAATGAACCGAAAGTCGAAAGCCGTGTTTTGAGTTGTTCAGATTTGCTTCGTAAAATTTATCGAGTATAAAATAAGATTTGATTAAGGCTCGTTTAGTTACCGAGTCGAACACAATCTCGAATCGAGCTCGAGGAGTTTGAACTTTTCGAACGAATATAATCCAAGTATCAAAAGAAAATTAAAATTTGAGGAGGTTCAATAATTTATCGAACTTTAAAATTTATATTATTTATATTTAGTCGAGCGAGTACAAATTAAGTCTCGAATCATGTTATTCATTTTAACGGATTAAAAAAGAAAATGTATCTCTAATTTTTGAAACACATGGAGTATATTAAGAAAAGAGAGAATAATATCTTGGTGTGTCACATATATAAGTTATCTACACAAATATGCAAAACCACGTAGTTTAAATTAATGAGGGACACATTTGTAAATATGTGCATTTGGCTTTGCATTTATTAAATATCTTCAAATTATTAATATGTTACTCATTATTTTAAAGTACGTGGTTTTGTGCACGAGTGTGTAGATAACTTATCTAATGTGACACTAGAATTCATATCCCTTAAAAAATAAAAAATTCCCCCTTATCTTGCTATCATTTTCCTTGTGCTTAAAAAATGCGTTTAGGATAACTGTTTTGTTATTAATTATTGTCCAAAGTGTTAAATCTGAGGTAGTTTCACTTACTATATGCAGAAAAAAGTTAAGTGACAATCTGAGAGTAGATCCTCTGTCCCCAGTTTTCATGTTTTTTTGTGTCCCCCACTTAAATTTTGACACCTGACCTCTTATTTAATTTTAGAGTTAATTGGTGTTAATTGTTAAGTAAGAGGTCAGATGTCAAAATTTAAGTGGAGGACACGAAGGAGATATGGAAAATAGGAACAGAGGATGTGTTAATGTAGTTTCACTTAACTATGCAGAAAAAGTGAAGTGACAATCTTACAATGATTATATCATAAAAGTATATCATCACTAAGAATATAAAAGTATGCAAATAAGTACTAATAGATGCCTGTGCCAAATGAGCTTGTGGCTGCAAATAAGTAAATATAAATGAGACGTATAAGAAGAATTCAATTCATACTTGTGGACATGCATTATCTCACTATAGATAATTCCTTATCACTTGGTTCAAGTGATAAGTTTAGGGTTTCTTTAAATGGCTAAAAGCTACCTCATTCTTGAATATACACTATTTAATTTAAAAGTAACCTATACATAAGGCACTTCAATATACACTATTTTGTATGTACTTTTGATTATATTGCCAAGTTGTTAGCTTTGTCATCTGGGTTTTGAATTTCTTGCCAAGTTGTTAGCTCTGTCATCTGGATTTTTGATAATTAGGGAAATGGATAGATAGTATCTGGAGTAAGATAGAGAGAGCCTAGGTACTTGGAGTTAAATTTGATATTCATAGTTTAATATTGTGGAGTCCAAAAAACTAAAAAAAAAAATTGAAGTTAAAAGGATATTTTGGACATCATCCAATTAGGAATATTAAACTAAAAATCCAATATTAAACTGCGGATTAGAGATTCTGCTTACCGTTTCTTACTGTTCGATCCGCAGTATGTGCTTCCTATTTTTCTTTTTTTTATAAAAAATACTAACATATGTACAATATTAACTTTATAGACAGTCATCGAGAGAAATATTTTATTCAAAATTTTAACATGTAGTTTTTGTAGCTAGTTATAGGGCTGAGCAAGTAACCAAATTGGAACCGAAATCGCACCAAAAATCGCACAAACCGCACCAATTAAAACCACACCAACGGTTCCGGCGTATGTTGCGATTTTTGGTTGGTTGAATAACCAAATTTATGGTTCCGGTTTGGTTACTAGCCAAAATTGCAACCATAAAACCGAAACCGAACCATATGTGTGTATGTGTATGTATGTATTCACCATTCAACGCGCATGCTGCTGAATTTGGGAGAAGTGAGTTTGACACTATCTTGTGTAGTTTAATTAGTATCTCTCGTCCAACCGTAGTAGTACTTTGTGGTTTAATTTTACATATCAGTATGCACTTCTTAATGATGAAGGTGGGCATTGTGCAATGAAATCAACTCAAAATTACTATACTAGTTTTTATTTTTATTTATTATGCGTACTTGTTTTCCTCTCATTGATGGCATTTTCCCCCTATTTTATTTATGTATGTATGGGTGTGCAAACATTATGGATGGAACATGGAACATAACTTTTTGGCATTCATATAAGTGCTGATAAGACTGAGAAAAGTCCCGCACCTACTCCTGCATTCAAGAAATTAAAAGACATGCACACAGGTTAATTGCTCATTTTGTATTTTGATTTAGAAAATATTCTACAGTTTCCATGTAATGAAGAAATTGTTGCAGAAAAAATTTACATTTTAGATAGTTTATAGTTTTCATTGTTCTATTTGTCAACATTAATGAATTTATATCAATTTCGAAAACAGAGAACTTATTTTATATCAATTGTTGTTTCAATTGGTTTTGGAACCGAAACTGCACCAAATAAAACCGCACCGCACTTTTAAAATCGCACCGCACCAATCATAAGCGGTTTCATATGCGATTTTGGATTTATCAAACCGCACCTAAGCAATTTCGAGTGCGATTTAGAACTCAAACTGCACTCAAACCGCACTACGCTCACCCTTAGCTAGTTATGTGAGGATGAAGGCTGTCAATGTCCCTATCGGCTATCTGGGCACATGTGCCAACCATCTCCATTTTCTATTAATTAATTCTTTATAACAATTAATCTGTCACTCTAAGATAATTAAAAGAAAGATCCCACCAAACTTAGTTCTGATTACTTGCACTCTTCATGATTTTCAAAGACATCCTTGTTTTTATACTACTTAATTCTTTAGCCACTTTGTCGTCATAATCTAAAACTTATTGTTTTTAATTAGTTTACCGCATAATAAAGTTGCTGATTGTTTTATATATATATATATATATATATATATATATATATATATATATATATATATATATGTCCGGATCTTGCTTCATCTCTTATCCAACTCATCCCGAATTCACCTCTTCTTTAGCGACGGATTCACGTGACGGTTCGATCATCATACAATCGTTGTCTATACTTTTAGCGACGGACAACATATAAGCGTGGCTAAAAGTATAGATTTACTTGTTGTATGACCGCATCGTCGCATCCCTGTCCGTCTAAAAGGGGGTGAGCTCGAAACTTGAATAAGGGTGAAATTTTTAAGATCTGACTATATATATATATATATATATATATATATATATATATATATATAGGAACCCTTCCATAGCGAAATTTTGGCTATATGAACTGTCTTGACATCCCTTTTTGGACCGTTGATAAATTGAATTGATGGTGAGATTAACTTTTCTATTTGATAAGTTTTAAGCACGAGTTGTTGTGCCTAATTATTTACTGTGCATTCTATTTCTATTTTAATAAGTGAGTCTCACGTAAAATTATATTGTCAAGATAGTTATAAAAATGTATATTTATTATTAAAATAATCCGTAAAAAGCTTGTATGGCTTTACATTTTTTTTTTTCATTTCTCCATTATATGTCATGACTCAGCACATTAAAATGGAATAAAAAAATATATTTATTATTAAAATAATCCTAATCGAAAGAGCTTGTATCGGCTTACACATTTTTTTTTATTTCTCCATTATATGTCATGACTCAGCACATTAAAATGGAATAAATAAAATAAAATAAAATAAAAGCCTACTTAAGACAATTTATTAAGGTCGGGGATTAAAATAATATTAAAATGCTTAAGTAGGTATAAATTCACACTACCGGCAATAAAAATTGAAAAAAATAGCCATTTAAGATGCAAATTTTGTCACTACCGTGACAATAAAAAATTGAAAAAAAAGATTTTATTCAACCAATTTGCTGCTAAACAGATTTGAACTCGCAACCTCCAACTCCATACACTCGTCATATGACCACCCGAGCACCACGGGACTAGCTGTTAATTTCAACCAAGGATATATCTTTATATTAAAACTTCACCATCCCCCAAAATCTATATTCTTGCATTATTATTATATTACGATTTATTATTATTAATAATCTATATAATACATATTGGATTTTCTATTTAAATCTATATTCTAGATTATTATTATGTTTATATTATTATTATTATATTAAGTTTCAATGATAGGAAATGAATGCATTATCTATTTATTATTATATTCATGTATTACTATTATTAAAAATAATATTAATAATGATTTTTAATATTAATATAAATAATGTGATTATTAATATTAGTCCGAATAAAAATATCCATACAGTTCAACTAAATAGATAATTTTTTTTCGTATTAATAATATGAAGTGGTTTTATGTGATTCAATAATATTCATATTACTAAGTTATGAATTTGAAAATATCATAAAGTTCAACCAAATAGACATTCTTATTAATTAATACGTCACATTAGATAACGTTGGACAAGTTCTATATCTCGGTAGGCCTAAGTAATCTTGCGGATTTCTTGTAGAGCTCCCATGCGACGCGGTAACGAAAGACTGTGACATCTTCCAAGGACCACTTCTCTTCAGAAATATTACCATTGGCCCTAACGAAACAGTCGTCAACATACTTGCATACAAAAATGCCACAGTCTGAGTTGTTGTGTTGTTTTGTGAGAATCTTTAAGAATGCCTGACAGAGAGGATTACCATTTGGGCCACTCACGCATCGGATTACCATTTCGCAAATAAAATGGTATTAAATGTACAAAGTAGTTGGTTAATAATTTTTTAATATTAAAGGACATTATAAAATTAAAAAATTTTAAAACTAAACATACCGCAACTTTAATGAATTCTGAGTACATTTCATATAACTTAATATACTTAGTGTCATTGTAGTGCGGGTCAATTATGGTAATCATCCAATCTTCAACTGAGAATAAGAACAAGACAAAATGGCGTTGATTGGTACTACACACCGGCATGAATATGTATTTGTATTCGTGTAAAGGTGGACCAACATCTTGGTTAACATACGGATTGCAAAAACTCCATGCAGTATTCACGTTAGTTAGGGGCACATAGCTCTGCCCAAGATGCATGAAGAATGAATTCATGAAACCAAATTGGGACCACCTTTGTATTCCCCATGACACCATAGTATTCCTTCTCTGTCTCGTAGCAACAACATATAAGCGTCGATTACATGCTCGAATATCCAACTCCCAGGCCCTAAGGATTGCACTGCATTGTGGTCTAATTCATATAACTGGGGCGGATGTGACAAAGGATATAAATCCTCTTCTGGTGCCACTACGTTTCCAAACATATGTTTATTTACAAATGTGACGCCCCCAAAATAGGTATACAACACCCATTCTGAGTCGCCAAATACATGATACATAAAGTAAACTACAACTTCAATAATACAATTGTCGTGCAAAATACGACAAAACATACTGTGAGTTTAAATACAAATATTGTCTTCTAGACAATATCCACACTCAAACAAGTCCTCATTACAATTATTCAAACACTATTTTACAGAAATAGTGAGGACTGCTAAAACATCTTTCTAGAACCATCACTCCATACTCCGACTAGATCCTGCTATGTTCTCACCTCCTGAGAAGAAAAATGGAACAAAAAGGAAAATGGTGAGCTCAACTAGCCCAGTAAAGAATATTATGACTAAGATAATATACAACAAATTATCATTAGTTTTCAACAGAGAAAAATCTGATAAAATATAATAGACAACAAGTTTTAAATCAACAACTGCAGCGAAAATAGCAATCCATTAGAAGAGTCAAGTAGAGAATGAGTTCTACCATCTTCTAAGATTTAAAAGTCCATCATCAATATTTTATCCCTGTAACAACAATCAATATACATCTTTAATCAATATTTATCTTTGCACTACAGGCCAAAGATATTCATTTATATCACCAATTAGTCATGTTCATCTCAACACTGCTCATCTTTACACTACGGGCGAAGATATTCATCATTAATCATTCATCTTTGCACTACAGTGCCAAAGATATTCATAATATCATCATTTAGGACTGAGGATGATGAAAAATATTTTAAAGAAAACGAATCCAGTTAGACAGAAAGACAAATATTAAAGATTCGTATAACAGTTTATTCAAGATCAATAATACTCCATAATAACCAATTTTTGAAGCAGAATTCAAAAATAAAGATCAAAACATGGATACAATCAAAGATAGTAACCATAATAGACATCTTGGACAAAAAGAAGAAAATTTCATTTTTCTGAATAATGTCAGATTATTGAATAAGTCAGAGTATCGTGAATAGTAACCCCGTACACAAAAGTTCCAAATTTGATAAAAACGTTCACCAATATTTCGGCATAATGATATTGAAGAAAATAATATCATTTAAGAAGAAAATAACATCCCTTACCTCAAAATAACCGTATTTCTGACTGAATTTCGGATATAGTGCTGACAGAAACTTGCACTGAATAACAACTCTCAAAGTATCAAAATACTTACTAAAATACGCTCAACAATATAGAGAGAAAGAAAACTTGTTTCTGGTGTGATTTTCAATTCTAACATAAGCGTCTATTTATATAAAAATGCTAGAACGCCATATGAGACTAAAATAATAAAATATATTATTACTTAACCAATTCTCCAGGCATGCTAATCAAGACTCAAGACCAGCCCCTCAATGCTGAAAATTTCAGCAGCCCATATGTATTCAACACCAAAGGGCCCCACCCATAATTTAATAAAAAAATCATTTTATTTTTCAAACTTGATAAATTCATAATAAATAGCCTTTTATCAGAAAAATACGAAACTCGCGTGTTTCCATAGGACATTTAATTCTCTACAACTTTGTAGAAGAAAGTTTTTCCAAATTCCAATCAGAAAATACCCAAAATCCACAAACGGATGATTTTTAATACTTCCAATCCGACAAAATACTGATAAAACACCTCAGCATTAATTCCTCCATTTTTTATCCACATAAAATAAATATATCCATCATTTATATCCACATAAAATAAATATTTCCTTATCATATAAATCAATAATTAATTATTCACAAATAATATTACAGAATCACAATTATGACAACCAGTAGTTCCCTGAAAGAGGGGCTTTTCCATAAGAATTTCTCCTTACTGGCGCACAATTAGGTGACCAAACCTCTCCTTGACAGAACTTTCTAGACATTGCCAATAATGTTATCTAATAATATTATTCCAAATAATATGAATTATTGATCTGATAATGGAGATGTTTGTGCGTTGACAATTATTGAAAGCAACAATAATATAAAATATCAACGCATCAATTATTGAATCAATAAATTAAAATATTGAATAAGAATTCATCAGAACAATTATTGAGTAGTGTCTTCTTACGTAAGAATCAATAATTCATCAATCTTGTGTATAAAAACCGTACTCAAGTGCGCAACCACGCGTATTCTTATATTTTAACCACCGGGTATTCCAACAAATTACTTGGTAATAACTACTGTTTGTTATTCAATTTTGTCGTTTTCTTCATCCGTAATTGCTATCCGTTATGGGGTCCACAAATGGTATTTGCCGTCGTATTTAATATTCCCCAAGCAAAAAGAATATTCCACGACCAAACGAATATTCCCCGACAACAATGAATATTTTATAACCACTTGCTTATTTTGAAAATTTTGCACATTTCACCCATAACCAAAGTATTATATCAAATTAATACCTTATTATTCACAATAATAATTAGAGGAAATTTGATTTTATTCATTAATAAGTTGGGGTCTTACAACCTCCCCTTCTTATGAAATTTCGTCCTCGAAATTGACGTACGTACCTGGTGTTTCGAAAAGGTGAGGATACCTCGCTTTCATTTCTGATTCTAACTCCCCGGTGATTTCTTCAATAGCATGGTTTCTCCACAAAATCTTAACTTGTGGTATAACCTTCGTGCGTAGGACATGCTCTTTCCTATCCAAGATCTTAACAGACACTTCTTCGTACGTTAAATCTTCGGCTATCTCGTTTGGTTCTAAAGCAATAATATGGTTCGGGTCTTTCATATATTTACGAAGCGTAGATATGTGAAAAAACATTATGAACACGAGACATACTTGGAGGTAATCTTGAGTCTATAGGCCACATTTCCTATTCGGTCAAGAATCTCAAATGGACCAACAAATCGTGGATTGAGCTTTCCTCTCTTTCCAAATCTTGTAACTCCCTTCCATGGAGCAACACGTAACAGTACATGATCTCCAATATTAAACTCCACGTCCTTTCGATGAAGATCAGCATAACTCTTTTGCCGATCTTGTGAGGTTTGTATACGTTGTCGAATCATTTGGATCTTTTCTGTAGTCATGCGTACTAATTCTGGTCCCAACAACGTTGCTTCTCCCACCTCGTCCCAGCATACTGGAGAACGACACTTTCGTCCATACAATGCTTCAAATGGAGCCATCCCTATACTTGCTTGATAACTGTTGTTGTAGGAGAATTCCACTAATGGCAAGTACTTATCCCAACTTCCTTTAAAATCTAGGACACAAAGTCTTAATAAATCTTCAAGGGTTTGAATAGTCCTCTCTGATTGTCCGTCCGTTTGAGGATGGTATGCCGAACTGAATCGTAAATCCGTGCCCATATCTTTCTGCAAGCTAACCCAAAATCTTGAAGTGAATCTTGGGTCACGATCCGAAACTATGGATACTGGCATGCCATGCAATCTCACAATATCATTCAAGTACATACGAGCAAGACGTTCAAGGGAATAAGTTTCTCGTATCGGCAAGAAATGGGCAGACTTGGTTAATCTATCAACAATAACCCAAATAGCATCTATGCCTTGAGAAACTTTGGGAAGACCTCACATAGAATGAAATCCATAGTAATGTGTTCCCACTTCCATTCCGGAATCTCAAGTGGTTGCAATGGACCTTTTGGCACTTGATGCTCCGCCTTTACACGTTGACAAGTTAAGCACCTCGAGATAAACTCTACAATCTCTCTCTTCATATTGTTCCACCAAAATGTATGTCGAATATCATGATACATTTTGGTACTCCCAGGATGGATTGCAAACGGGGTGTTGTGTGCCTCCATCATGATTCTATGCTTCAAGTCAGAATCGTTAGAACACAAAGTCCGAGTTGAATCTAAGTATTCCTTCTTCATCGATTCTCGCTTTTGGAATAGCTCCTTCTTGCACTTTCTTCTTCATACGTGACGCCCTGTGTCCGTAGCTTGAAAGCTTTTTAACTTTATCGATTAAAGTCGGTTCTACTTGTATATTCGCCATCATCATGTGGGTCCTGGGAGTCTTTAATTCTACCTCAATCCTTTGCAAGTCATACAGAAATGGGCCTTTGCATTGACAATATCGCTTTTCGTGCTTCGCATATGATCTTCTACTCGAATGCGTCACCTACTACGTTCGCTTTTTCGGGATGATATTGAATAGTGTGATCGTAATCTTTCAATAGTTCGCCAACGTCGTTCTTAGCATGTTGAGTTCTTTTGGGTGAAAAAATATTTGAGGCTTTTATGGTCCGTATAAATCTCCACTTTCTCTCCATACAAGTAGTGTCTCCAGATTTTCAACGCAGAAACGACTGCTGCCAACTCTAGATCATGAGTAGGATAATTCCTCTCATATTCTTTGAGTTGTCATGAGGCATAGGCTATGACTTTCCCATGTTGCATGAGAACGCATCCTAACCCTTTGCACTCAAGCATCGGCATAGATAACAAATCCATCCGCATTTAGGATGGTTTTGCGAAGCAGTCTTTGAAATGAGTCTCCTCTTGAGCTCTTGGAAACTCTTCTCGCATTCCTCGCTCCATACAAATTTTGTATCCTTCCGAGTCACCGAGTTAATCGAGTAGCGATTCGAGAAAATCCTTCCACGAATCTCCGATAATAACCAACTAAACCCGAAGCTTACGCACTTGATCACCGACTTCGGTTGCTCCCAACTTTGTACTGCTTCAATCTTCGCCAGGTCAACAAATACTCCATGTTTTGACACCACGTGCCCAAGGAATGCTACTTCCTCAAGCCAGAACTCGCATTTCTTCAACTTGGCATAAAGTTTGTTTTCACGAAGCCTTTCAAGTATCAGCTTCAAATGGTGCTCATGATCTTCACGGCTTTTGGAATAGATGAGGATGTCATCAATAAAGACAACAACGAATCGATCCAAATATTCCTTGAATACTCGGTTCATCATATCCATGAAAGCGGCGGGAGCATTAGTCAATCCAAAAGACATGACTAAGAATTTATAATGCCCGCATCGAGTTCAAGGCGCTTTGGAATATCCTCGCTTTTAATCTTCACCGATGATATCCGAATCGAAGATCGATCTTTGAAAAGAATTGTGCTCCTTGCAATGGTCGAACAGTCATCAATGCGAGGTAGCGGATACCTATTCTTGATGGTGACATGGTTTAATTCTCGGTTAGTCAATACAAAGTCGCATATTCCCGTCTTTTCTTCTTTACGAATAAAACAGAGCACCCCAGGAGATGTACTAGACGAATGAAACCGATGTCTAATAACTCCTGTAGTTGGACTTTTAACTCACGAAGTTCAATAGAGCCATTCGATATGGGGTTTTAGAAATGGGTTTTGTGCGGCTTCGAGGTCAATAAAGAATTTAACATCACGTTACGGGGTAGACCGGAAAGTTCTTCAGGAAATACATCAGGAAATTCTCTAACAATAGAAATATTATTCAAATCTGACTTGTCTTTGTTCAAATTCATAACATGGGCTAAGAAATCTTGACATCCGCTTTTCAATAAACGAATAGCTTTTGTGGCTTGATATGATAGTGATCGATTTTAGTGGTTTAGTAGTTTGAATTGTATGGCCGGGTTGGTTAGGAATATGAAAACTAACAACCTTACGAAAACAATCAATTTTAGCATGATGAGTGGTTAACCAATCAATTCCTAAAATCACATCAAAAGCAAGTATCTTTAAAGAGATAAGATCAACAAGTAATGTGATAGTGCCAACTTGGATTAAGCAAGATTTATAAACAATGGATGTAACGAAAAGTTTCACCCAACTGAGTCTCCAATCGATAAATCAAAGTCTAATTTCTCCTGAGTCAAGTTTAAACGTTGAGCACAAGCGGGAGAGATAAAAGAATGGGTAGAACCCAGTATCTAGTAAGGTATAAACTTCGCAAGAGTTCAAGATTAGCTTACGCGTGATCACCTCGTTCGGGTTCCTCATGTTTTTGCCAATCCACGACAAACGCTTCTTTCGAGAACCGCTTGATTTCGACTTATCCGGATGATCCTTGAGTCACCATCCCGTTGAACTTGGTTTTGCTTCTGAGAACAATCCCGAGCTATGTGGCTTTCCTTTCCACGGTTGTAACATACCTTGGATTGTTGTGGATGGTTTGAAATGATATGTCCTCTTTCCGTATTTGTAACATCTAACCGGCGGTCATTCTCCTCCCTAGAATTTGTTGTTGGTGTTGGTGTCACTGCTTTGTCTTCCGTCATTGTTGAATTTCCTCTTTAAAATTTTCACTGACTCACCTCTCCTATTATCATGGCCACGATGACCACCCGAGTGGTTACCGCTTTGTTCGTATTTTTCCTCCTCGTTGGTTATCATCGCTCATGATGATCACACATCCTGCAGTATGACCACGGTTGTGGTCCCTCGGTTGAACATACTCACTATCTCGCTTTAATAATTGAGCCTCATTGACAACATCCGAATACGAGAGAAAATTTATGAGAGATAAGGTATTGACGAATCTCGGGTTTTAGACCTCTCGAAACATCCTTGTCATTCGTTCCTCATTCTCTACCAAATGAGGTGCAAACACGATAACTCAAATGAACTTCGCCTCATCTTTGGGACAATCGTCATGTTGTTTTGTTCCATTTGATAAACTCTACCTCCTTCATATGATGAATACTTTCGGGAAAGTACTTGTCATTGAATAGTTCTCAAACGCTTCCCAAGACATGTTTGAGTGCGGTGGTGGTGGGTACGCTTCACGATTCCCACCAATGTCACCTTTCACCGCGAACATAAAAGGTGGCGAATGGAACCTTCATTCTCCGTGCATCCCAAGACATCGAATATCTTGGTAATTTGCTTGACCCATGTTTCCGCCTTGATTGGATCCGGCTTTCCAATAAATTCGTGGTCCCAACTCCTTGAAGAATCGCTTGTTTGTGATGTATCACAAGGCGTTCTTATCACTTCCACTCATATTTTGTACACGAGTCTCCCTCGTCTGATTTTGCATGAATTGCAAAAAGTTCCTAAACATTCCATCATTCATCGTTTGCTCGGTAGTGTTATTTACAGGAGGAATATTGCCTTCCTGTTGTACATTCTCCTGGTTTGTGACTAAAGGTTGTTCCACAGTCTCATACACTCCATTGTTAACGTTCTCAGCAGCCATTCTTAAATACTTCCACAAAACAAGGGTTAATTAAACAAATTAACATATCACATAATATCCCTATATTATGATGACCAACAAAAATAAGCTTAGATAGGACACACTTTAGCGAAGGATTTACTCATCTCTCCTCCTAGTTCTCACTTGAGAGACCATATCCCTAAGCTTTGATACCAATCATGACGCCCCCAAAATAGGTATACAACACCCATTTTGAGTCGCCAAATACATAATGTACATAAAGCAAACTAAAACTTCATAATCTGATTGTCGTCGTAAAAATACGACAAAACATAATTGTGAGTTTAAATACAAATATTGTCTTCTAGACAATAAGCACACTCAAATAAGTCCTCATTACAATTATTCAAAAACACTATTTTACGTAAATAGTGAGGATCGCTAAAACATCTTTCTAGAACCATCACTCCATACCCACTAGATCCTCAAGCATGTTCTCACCTCCGAGAAGAAAAATGGAACAAAATGGAAAAGGGTGACTAGCCCAAAAAGAATATTATGACTAAGATAATATACAACAAATTATCATTAGTTTTCAACGGAAAAAAATCGATAAAATATAATAGACAACAAGTTTTAGATCAACAATCGCAATGGAAATAAGAATCCATTAGAAGAGTCAAGTAGAGAATGAGTTCTACTATCTTCTAAGATTTAAAAGTCCATCATCAATATTTTATCCCCAGAACAACAATCAATATACATCTTTAATCAATATTCATCTTTTACTACAGGCCAAAGATATTCATTTAGATCACCAAATAATTCATGTTCATCTCAACACTGCTCATCTTTGCACTACGGGCCAAAGATATTCATCGATTAATCATTCATCTTTGCACTACAGGCCAAAGATATTCAATAATATCATCATTTAGGACTAAGGATGATGAAAAATATTTTAAAGAAAATGAATCCAGTGAGACAGAAGGACAAATATTAAGGATTCGTATAACAGTTTATTCAAGATCAATAATACTCCATAATAACCAATTTTTGAAGCAGAATTCAAAAATAAAGATCAAAACATGGATACAATCAAAGATAGTAACCATAATAGACATCTTGGACAAAAAAAAGAAAATTTCATTTTTCGGTGAATAGTGTCTTATTTGTGAATAGTGCCGTATACGTGAATAGTAACTCCGACATAAAAAATTCCAAATTTGATAAAAACGTTCACCAATATTTCGGCATAATGATATTGAAGAAAATAATATCATTTAAGAAGAAAATAACATCTCTTACCTCAAAATAACCGTATTTACATTTGAATTTGGGATATAGTCTTGTGAAACTTGCCTTTGAATAACAACTCTCAAAGTATCAAAATACTTACTAAAATACGCTCAACAATATAGAGAGAAAGAAAACTTGTTTCTGGTGTGATTTTCAATTCTAACCTAAACGTTTATTTATAGAAAAATGCTAGAACGCCATAGGAGACTAAAATAATAAAATATATTATTACTTAACCAATTCTCTATGCATGCTAATCAAGACTCAAGACCAGCCCCTCAATGCTAAAAATTTCAGCAGCCCATGTGTATTCAACACAAGTGGACCCCACCCATAATTTTTTTAAAAAATTATTTTATTTTCTGAAACTTCAGTAATTCATAATAAATAGCCCTTTTATCAGAAAAATATGAAACTCGCGTGTTTCCATAGGAAATTTAATTCTCTACAACTTTGTAGAAGAAAGATTTTTCAAATTCCAATCAGAAAATACCTGAAATCCACAAACGGATGATTTTTAATACTTCCAATCCGACAAAATACTGATAAAATACCTCAGCATTAATTCCTCCATTTTTTATCCACATAAAATAAATATATCCATCATTTATATCCACATAAATAAATATTTCCTTATCATATAAATCAATAATTAATTATTCACAAATAATATTACAGAATCACAATTATGACAAACCAGCGGTAGTTCAGGGAAAGGGGGCTTTTCAATAAGAATTTCTCCTTATTGGCGCACAATTAGGTGACCAAACCTCTCCTTGACAGAACTTTTTAGACATTGTTAATAATGTTATCTAATAATATTATTCCAAATAATATGAATTATTGATCTGATAATGGAGATGTTGTGCAGTGACAATTATTGAGCAACAATAATATAAAATATCAACGCAGCAATTATTGAATCAATAAAATCAAATATTGAACAGTAATTACTTTAACAATTATTAGTAGTGTCTTCTTCACGTAAGAATCAATAATTCATCAATCATTGTGCAAAACCGCAAATACTACGTGCAACCACGTGTATTCTTGTATTTTAACCACCGGGTATTCCAACGATGTTAATTGCAGTACTACTACATTGTTATTCAATTTTGTCGTTTCTTCATCCAACCGCTTATCCGCTTATGGGGCCCACAAATGGTTTTGCCTTGTAAATGCGATATTCCCTAGGCGTAAAGAATATTCCACGACTAAACGAATATCCCCAAACAACAATGAATATTTTATAACCACTTGCTTATTTTGAAAATTTTGCACATTTCACCCATAACCAAAGTATTATATCAAATTAATACCTTATTATTCACAATAATAATTAGAGGAAATTTAATTTTATTCATTAATAAGTTGGGGTCTTACAACAAATGTCTCCTTCCAATCTTTAAGTTTTTTGGATAAGGACCCTTTTGGTCCATAAGAGATGTGGTCTCCATGACTTGTACACGATTGAGACCCAATGTACATTATTATTATATAGCAATAATAATTAAAACCATCACTATTAACATAACTATATATACCTTTTGTGAACTAGATCCTTGGCGTCGAGAAAGTCCATGAAAGTCGAGTTGGTTGGAATGTAACACTCCTCATAGGTTTGGAAGGTCGAAATGTAACACTCCTCGTAGGCTTGGGTGGTGGGAATGTAGCTCTCCTCGATTACTTGTGCGGTGGGTATGTAGCTCTCTTGTACAACATAATCAGTTTGTTTCCCAAGCCCTTCATTGAATTGAGAGAATTGGGACTGTGGTTCAATATTTGTGGGACCCCCCTGTCGAGGTATTTGTTTCCCTCTTGCTTCGAAGTCGTATAGGGCGTATTGGTAATTCCAATTATTTTTTTGCAGAACCAACTCGGGAGACAGCTGAGTAAGTGCTGAAAATTTATCAAGTAACGACTTTGCACTCTCAACCTGTCATGTAAGGTAAACACAAACAAATATTATTAACACTAAATATGAATAAATGTAATGTTAAGTATTTACTCCAATACATGATAAATTAAAGAAGAATATAATTTTATACCATTTTAATAAGGTCCTGTTGGTTGTAAATGGCCCGAGGCTCATAACAACTGTCGAGGTCGCTTGCCTGTCGAGGTCGGTGGATTTTCCAACGTGTAATTTTCCTATACTAGACCATGTAATCATCTATTGACACATAATTAGAAATTTCAGTTTGTTGTCCTTCGAGATGAACCATGTATGCCTCCCACCTCGAAATATATTCCCCTTTCAAGGCCATGCAATCCTCGACATCAAATTGTTGGCAAGAGTTTACCTGATGATGAAGATAGTAGTAATAAAATAACTAGATAGAGAGACTCTATAGGACGAACAATGTGCAAAGCTAGAATATATGTTGTCCACAATAAGAAAGAAGACAATTGGCGTATTTCTACTGTTGAATTAGAGCACAATCATCACTTAGTGACCCCCACCAAAGTAGATTTGATAGAGACACACGAAATATTACTCTGTTGCGAGAAATTTAATTGACACTTTAAATAAGTCCCATTATTGGTCCTAGTAAGATGATGAATGTTTTGAGCACAATGGGAGGTGGGTTGCAAAATGTTCCTTTCTCTCTACGCCAATGTTGAGAATGTGGTGCGAGATTTAAGGCGTGATTCTGCAGATGAAAATGATGCACAAGTCACATCGATCATTTGAACAAACTTGCATCCGGAATTGCCAACAAATTTTTTTCCCGAGTGAAACCCGGTGAAAACAACCGCGTAGCTTGTATTTTGTGGGTTGGCCTTTGATCAAGGTTTATGTATCAACGGTTCGGAGACGTTGTGACATTTGATAGTACATCTGGGACAAATAAGTATGGCATGCCGCTTTGTTCCATTTGTCGGGGTCAACCACCATTATCGATTCTATATTTTTGGATTTGCATTGTTCACGAGGCGAGACAGAGGACACTTTCGTTTGGGTATTACAGACATGGCTTGAAGCCATGGACTACAAGGCACCTACCACCATCATCACTGATCAAGACAGAGCCATGAGTAATGCTATTGCTATGGTACTTCCTTCTAGTTATCATTTATTGTGTTCTTGGCATATTAGCAATAAATTTCTGAAAAATTGCATCATGTTTATTCGAGCACCCATCGTTCAAAAATGATTTTAACAACCTGTGTGTATAACTCATTGTCCATCGAGGAATTTGAAGAGCGTTGGCATATTACGATAAGTTCCTATGAATTGTATACCAATGAATGGCTTGGAAGTTTGTATGATGTCGGCGAAAATGGATTCTAGCATATACAAAGAGATATTTTGCCATGAATGACTACCACCTGGAAGAAGCGAGAAAGCGTGCATGCCTTTTGATGAGTATGTTAATGCATCAACAGTATGCTATGTTTTGTCTTCGCAGAGTCAAAAGGTCAGAAGAAGACAGGTTTATCGAGGGAGAGGAAGGCCATTACATAACAAAACATCTTAAAAGGCTTATGGTACTCGATTCATCTTTAGAAGTTCATCTTTGCCGCATAAGTGTACACAAAGAGATGTTTAGACGTTTCCAACGTCGATTAAATCGATTCCATGAAATACAATGTTCATAAACTTAGTGAGTTGTGTGTCACCGATACTAAGGTTTATCTGATGTATAATGCGAGATCTGTTGAAAGTGGTGGAGGATATAAAGAAGTTGTCAACAATCGTCAATCGGGATCGGTAACATGTAATCACAAAATGTTTTCTCACTCTGAATTATGAAGGCACATCTTGAGATATTTCATAGCAAAAAGAGTATTTCACAAATACCGAGCGACATGATCCTTCATCGGTGGACAAGAGACGCGCGAACAAAAGCAATGGTGAAGACTTACTCTTTAACTCCACATTGCTTGACTTGAACAAAATCAAGCAATGCGCTATAATCATTTGATGAGTGATTACGAGTTAGTTAGCCAAAAAAAAGCGGCTTTCAAATCCGAGGTTACAAAACTGTTCTTAAACCGAATGCACGAGGAAAAGAGTTGGTTGACCGAAGATGATCCGGATGAGAATATTACTTGAATCTGGCGAGATGACGACATTGATTGCAGTTGGAGATCCAAATCATGATATGGGATACGATAATGACGATGAAGATGCGAGAGAGGTGGAAGCGAAGAAGAAGAATTTTTGCCGCTTATTATTTCTCAAACAAAGGGCGCAAAAAACAATCTAGATTCAAGAGTGCACTCGAGAAAATCATTCCTTTTAAGCCTCATCGAAAATGTGCAATTTGTGGCTTTGAAACCGACCACAATAAGCGAAATCACTATCGAGTGCTAGGGATTCTTGAGCCAAAAAAATAGGCGTCGGTTATATTAATCATGCTATGTTTTTTTTTATTTTATGAAAATGAACATGTAATATGTACTATTCCTCTTAATGTTATAAAGATTACTAGTATTGGTATAATCAGACTTCTAATATTAATAATCACATTATTATTATTATAATAGTACTTCACTACTTTTATAAATTCGATAAGTAAATTAATTTCTGAAATGTCTTGAAAAATTATCATCATTACTTATTAGACTAATTGAACTAATTTTATTAATAATAAAATCATTGCTTAATAATAAAATCATTGCTAATATATAAAATCATTACTAATAATCATTGCTTAATAATAAAATTATTAATACTAATAATGCAAGATTTACAATGATCACTTTATATTTTATTAAAGAATGATATTTATTTTAATATATTAATAATCCTTTTATTGATATTATTACAAAAATAAGAAAAAATATTAAAGGGATAATAATAAATATAGATATTAACTTATTTCTATTTTAACAAATTCAATTAATAATATAGATTATTAATAATAATAAATCGTAATAATATAATAATAATGCGAGAATATAGATTTTGGGGATGGTGAAGTTTTAATATAAAGATATATCCTTGGTTTGAAATTAATGACTAGGCCTGTGGTGCTTTCGGGTGGTCATATATAATGAGTGTATGGAGTTGGAGGTTGCGAGTTCGAATCATTTAGCAATGAATTGGTTGAATAAAATCTTTTTTCAATTTTTTATTATCGGTATGACAAAATTTGTCTTAAATGGGCTATTTTTTTCAATTTTTATTGCCCAGTAGTGACAAGCTATATACTGGTAAAGATTTTAATATTATTTTAATCCGTATGACATTATTGCACTCTTAAGCTAACCTTTATTTTATTTTTTTATTCTATTTTAATGTGCTGAGTCATGACATATAATGGAGAAATGAAAAAATAATGTGTAAGCCGGTACAAGCTCTTCCGACCAGATTATTTTAATAATAAATATATTTTTTTATTCCATTTTAATGTGCTGAGTCATGACATAAAATGGAGAAATGAAAAAAAAAATGTATGTAAAGACAAGCTCTTCCTACGTAGGATTATTTTAATAATAAATATACATTTTTTATAACTATACTGACAATATAATTTTATGTGGGCCTCACTTATTAAAATAGAAATAGAATACAGGTAAATAATTAGCACACAACAACTTTTGTGCTTAAGGCTTATCAAATAGAAAAGCTAATCTCACCATCAATTCAATTTATCAACTATCCAAAAAGGATGTTGTTGCGATTATTCATAAAGAATCCTACTGCTATGGAAGGTTCCCATATATATATATATATATATATATATATATATATATAGTGTATATACATATATATAGTCCGGATCTTAAGTTCACCTTTATCCAACTCACTGAGCTCACCCCCTTTAGTGATGGACTTCGACGAGAGTTTTCGGTCATACAACTGTCGTCTATACTTTTAGCGACGCTATATGTTGTCCGTCGCTAAAAATTACAGAATTTACTATTGTAGATGATCAACCGTCACGTCGGTCCGTCATTAAAGGGGTGAGCTTAAGATCCGAGACCAGATATATATATATATATATATATATATATATATATATATATATATCCTCTTTTCAACGAACCTTAAACATCGAATCAAAAGCGAACATGTTATAGCGACGATTTTTGTGTCGCTATAGCATAAAAAAACCGAACCATCGTCATAGCTCAAAAACAACCGTCATATATAGCAAGTTCACTTTTGATTCACGGTTTAAGGTTCATTTGAAAAAGGAGACCGTATATATATATATATATATATATATATATATATATATATATATATATATATATATATATATATACACTGGTCCGATCTTAAGTTTATTTTATATCTAACATACTTCAGATAACTCCTATTTAGCGACGGATCGGGTGACGATTCGGTCCGTCGCTATATATAGAATTGTCGTCTTAACTTTTAGTGACAGACAATATATAGCGACGGACCAAATCGTCGACCGGTCCGTCACTAAAGAGGGGTATGTAAGGTATGTTAGATAATTATATGTGTGTGTGTGACATTATTTTATGAAGTAAGTGATGATCAGCGTATTCATTGCTATTGTGTGAATATGAGGAACTATTAAACGATATATAAACCTTAATCCACTCAAATGATATCATTTTTAAAAAGGGTAATGATTTTTTATGGTTGAGAAGGTTTGGGGATATATTTAGATTATTCCTTTCAATCTCCTACCATAGCTTATGAGTTACTTTAGAATCAGTATTCCACATTCTATGGCCAAGAGCATCCATTCGGTTTACCACTCAGAGAAGAGCATGAAAATCCGCTTTGAGAACTACCTGATAATATAAGTTGAAATTTTTACCACTCAGAGAAGAGCATGAAAATCCGCTTTGAGAACTACCTGATAATATAAGTTGAAATTTGTAATATATATATAGAAATTTATTAAATGCATTTGTAGGATCTTAGTGGAATGATATTATAATGACTACCTTTTGAGCAGATTGATCGAAACATTAGAAGAACTTAGATTAAATGCCATAATTCCCGTGATCTGAAACTTTCTAAACTTTTATTTTAATATATTGCATTGCGTGGTCATTTTTATCATTTAATAATTTTAAATTGATTTTTAATATTAAAATCTTTCAAGTAAATTTTGAACTTATATCTGAATCGAAATATTTTTACACATTTCTACATTTTATGGGATGACTCAACATATTAAAATTATATTAAAAAAATAAAAATCATCAAAGTATGAAACTTGTTTGTTTGTTTCTTTTTTTTCGGCTGGAGTAATCAAAATTTGGCTGGCAACTCACTTCACTCCTATTCTCATTATAATACTTTTGTAATATTTATATTATAAGTATAATTACTAAATATAATACTTTTGTAATATTTAGAATATAATATTATTACTAAATATTAATACTTTTGTAATATTTATAATATAATTGCTTTTGTAATAAAAAAATATTATAAATATTATTACAAAATAATATTACAAAAGTAATTATATTATAAATATTACAACAGTATTAATATTTAGTAATAATATTATATTATAAATATTACAAAAGTATTATATTTAGTAATAATACTTATAATATAAATATTACAAAAGTATTATATATTTTATATTAATATTATTATTATAATATTGTTTGCGCTACACTCATGAAGGCAAATGAATATTAATATTTTATAATATTAATACAATATTGTGTAATATTAATATTAATACTAATATTACAAAATATTATAATATTATTACAAAATATTAATACTTATAATATTAAGTATTAATAATATTATAAAATATTAATACTTATAATATAATATTATTACAAAATAATATTACAAAAGTAATTATATTATAAATATTACAAAAGTATTATAATGAGAATAGGAGTGAAGTGAGTTGCCTGCCAAGTTTTGATTACTCCAGTCGAAAAAAAAAACAAATACCCGGTTGGTTCAAGCTGTGCCGACTGGATTATTTTTTATTTTTTTAATGTGATTTTAATATGCTGAGTCATCCCATAAAATGTAGAAATGCGTAAAAAAATATACTTACTTAAGACAAGTCGTATTTTGGAGTATTTTAATATTAAAAAATCAATTTAAAATTATTAAAATGACAACAGTTGACCATGCAATGTAATATATTAAAATAAAAGCCGGTAAAGCTTGTGTCGACTGGGCAATTATGGCATTCAATCTAAGCCTTCTAATAAGTTGATCAACGGTCCAAAAGTGGATTATTATATATATAGTTGTCCATGGCAACCCTATTGCTATGGATGGATTCTATATATATATATATATATATATATATATATATATATATATAACACAAATGATTTTGAATTTTTCGCTCACTCAATAAATCATCTGGGCCATCTAAAATTTAGGATAAATTCTACCGTCCATATAGTGCCGGAGACACGGGACACAACTAGTATATATATATAAAATAGTATATTTATGTATGTAATCTGAAACTAGTATTCTTACGTTAGTTTGAAGTCGTGTTATCTGAAACGTGATACGTTACATACGCGATACGCGCGAGTATCTTTACATAAGGTCTTATAGGGATTTTTTAGAATTTAAATGTAATAAGCCTAAATTTTATAGAAGATTTTTAGTTGAATCAATAAGTTGATTGTTTGAAAAATATTTTTGTACAAATGTAATGTTTGAGTATCGAATAATAAGTTATAATATTGATATTTGTGCAATTATAATTAAACAACTATGAAATTTTTTGATACTCTAAATTTAGAGTATTGGTACATAAGAGTACCTTGTTTGGGTACACAAAGTACTAATACGCAGTTCGCTAGGTCTATAAGAGTATTTGATAACTCTGATTTGAAGTTTCCACCAAGATTAAGTTAGACCTTTTATCTGGAAAACAAATCTTACTTTTGTGTTGATATTTTTTTTCTAGTAAATATTAAGGTAATTTGTCTAAATAATTTTTTCCCAAAAATAACTTTTAGTATTTTATGAAGTTTAATTAAAAAAAATCACATTTAAGTGTGTAATATATTGTTGTCTGCAAACTTTACTTGTGGTAAAAACAACAAAAATGGTTTTGGTGGGAACTTTTATCTACTTTTAACCTGGAATAAGAAAGTGAATTACAGCAATACAGTCTTTTGGTATTATCTCTTGAATAAATTCCTAAGGTATAGTTGCTGCAATTATATTCAAGTTGTAGAATATAATGGCCATGCATGGATGAATAGAGCATGTACAAGATTTCTAGTAATTTGTGTTCATATCCTGGAAAAATGAGGGTTTACTTTCAAAATTAATCTTATTAAAAGTAACAGCTAGCGGCGCTGGAGGCACGACCCAACCAGTTAAGGACAGTAGTGCATCGCCAACAAAAGAGACGAGACGAGACGATCGGTGCACATTGAGAGACGGGTCAGCCGACACAACTCAAAGTACAACTACGAGCTTTTTAACCGCAACAACTTAAATATACACTATTGGAGCTTTTTAACCTCATGTGTACATTATACCATTTTTATTTCCTTTAAATAAATATGATTTTATTTTTGTGGGTAATTCAGGAACATCCCAGCAGAACGGTTGTCAATTCAATCGCTCATAAATTGTTATATGTAATGACGACATTATAAAATGTTTGTGTAAGGAAATAGAAAACAGAGATTGTAGCCAAAACTTCCTCAATCTCCAATTATCACTGAGTACTTCATACAAGCAGATGATTAAAGTACAAAAGATTTAGAAGTAAAAAATCAGTAATTAATTTACTTTCAGCTTCTTCAAATTGCGTCTACATTTCTTCTGAACCTTGCACACCTCGAGCTATAGGACCACATTACATTTAGCATGCTTCATTTTAAATCCTGCAGAGTTGATCATAATAAACAGAAATCCGTTAATTATTTTAGCTTCAAAGAATAAGAAGAGCGGGGGAATTGATATTTCTACAAGTAAATTTGACAGTTCCACAATCTCACATATGAATAGTAAGTGGGGTTCACCTTGTACTTTGCGGAACCAACACTTTCACTTGTGGAACTATCAATTACTTAAGAAAATAGAGATCCGGTTAGCATGAAGTTTATTTTTTGATAAGTTGGTCAATTGATCAAATAGAATATTGACACACATATAGCATCGGCGTTGCAGCATTCTATTGGCCAATTGATCAACTTACCCAAAAATGAACTTCATGCTAACCACTCCCAGAAAATAGATAGTCGGATTTGTGATTACTGGATATACTCGACGTTGATTTTCTCTGTAGGAGAATTCGAGATCTCTGAAAATGCATCGGTTGACATAAAGATAGTCGAAGGGCATGGTCTCTTGGTGCAAAAATCGACTACTTTAACATCAACAACACCACCTTTGCATGGCCTGTTATTTCCACTTATACACCGGAGCCTATAACGCCTACCGCACGCTGCCCCATTATCCCACAGTCCTTCACTCACTCGAACAAACAGATTTCCCGGTGGGAATTGGTCTTGTCTGTTCCCGCTGCACTTGGTAGCTGCACAAACACAGAAAAATCATTAGTTTGCTTGGTTATATGGCCTCGTTTTATGGTTTTTGCTGCTTTTATACTCCCTCAATCATTTCAAGTAAGCAAATGTTTTTGTAAAAAACGCTATTTATTAACTGATGAACTAGAAGGGCAATGTTTTGGGACATTTGTAAGGGAAGGGGACAAGTAAAATTGGACGAATGCATGGGGGCATATGAAGATTTTTTGTACTTACGTGTATATGGGGGAGTGTAAGAACTGGCTGTGCCAATGTCACAATGGACTAGATTCACTTCCTTGCAGAATATGCTTAAAACTATTGCCATAATAAGGAGGAGACCCATGATATTTAATTGACTTCAAAGCAAAAACAAACACCAGACTTGTTGTAGCTGCAAATGACCATATGCTCAATTTATAGTAGGGTTTTTTTTTCTTTTATTTTTTTATTTTTTTAAAGCCCCGGCCCTCTTCTAAAACCCTCTACAGATTACCTCATTATGGAAGTGGAAGAATATCTAGAATAGTTGTTTATCTTTTTAGAATGAGAGTCATGTGTTGACTGTTGTCATGATATATCTAGATCATATTATTTTAATCTTCTAGATGAGTATCATCAGTCCTACCAAGATATCACTGAACTAGCTAGAATTAATTGAAAATGTCATCTTCACAGAAAAGGATCGGAAATGAGAGTTTGTGAGCCTAGCTTTTGATTTGTTTGTTCTATTGAGTGGAGATCAATATTGCTCCACTTTATCTATATATAAAATGACCTTCCCACTAACTACATTTGTGACATGGGGTTCTGCATCACATTGTTTAATTGCATTTCATAATCGCATCCCCTCGTGTTAATTTCATATATTTATTAATTTATGTGAACAAAAAAGAAAAAGAGATGTTGGCTGGTTGATCAAATTAATGTCATGATCCAAGTGGATGTTTGAACTGATTTTTCTGGCAAGAATACTACTAGTATTTGTCACAGGTAAAAAGTTATATTTACAGTTGCCATTATGAAGGCTGCACAAGCAGTAGGAAGATATGGTTAAGTACTCCGTCCTAATTGGCCATTTCTTGCCAACCCTCGATAAAGACTTAATTTTCCATTTGACCCGTCAAGCCTATAGTTTTATTTTGGTTGATGTTAACGCCAAGATCTTCTGCCACGTCCCAATCACGTAAGACGTTCTGATCCTGCACAATAAACACAGTCAACAGCAAAAACTTGACGGCTTGGACCGTCGGAGGATAGCTCCAGTGAGAAATCGAGATGCATGATGTGAAGGTTAACAATGGAGGAATAAATATCTAGTGACTTGAGAGCAATAATTAATTAGTTACCTTTCACCGTGTGTCATCCTTGCTTTATATCTCCAAAGTCCGGTTTGTCCTGTATGCAACTGACTTTCCCTAGGCCTGACGACCTTTAGCCGATTACTAAGCCTCGTCCAATCCTCATTAAATCGCATGCACGATGATAATCAAAGTTCTATCCCCAATCTACACCCCAATAAAGCTGAGTGGAACCATACTATCTAGTAATTTGGCCCACTATCACAAACCTCAATACTACTTGTATAAGCCCCAAAAGAAAGATAATATCCACCTCAATGGGCGTGATGAATGAACCTACTTAATACTTTCAAGACCCACCTCAACATGTTTAAAGTATTATGGCCCAACATCGCTTCCCAGATCTTTTATTAAATAGAAGGTTTAATGAAAGAGTATAAGTGGAATCGGTCCAGAATAAAAGGAATTATAATGAGTTCAACAAAGGCCTAAGATACAACTTACCGAGGCCCAATAGGTAAATCTCAAACAACAATTCAAATAGAAACCTGAAGCCCAATAGAAGCCCACTCCTGGTTAACAATGAAGGCCAAAACACTTGCGCTACCTCTTCAAATTCACAATCACTTTCTGCCGGCATTAAATGAGCCGCCCTTGAACCTCGTGAAAAGTTGAAGAGAACTCTAGTATAAAAGCTGCTTTCTCCCAAATCTGACAGTTTTACCAACTCAATTTGAAATTCGGATATTCCTTGCTCCTCTTCTTCTCCAAATTTCTCTCTGCAACTAATTAACAATGGCTTCTCAGAATACTAATCAAAGTTCCCCACTTCGCATAACCCCCATTACCATTGTTCTTCCCAATCCGAGCTCTAGCAAAAAAGAGGCTCCAAGTTCAAATCCCAAATCTGTTGATACTCACAGTCAGAATCAACCACTAAAAACTATTCCCAATCCTTCAGAATTCTTCAAGAGTGAAGAATACTTCCCCCATGCCAACATTCCTTCTACCGTCACTGAGATTGAGTTGGGTAACCTTCGGACCCGCTACCAGATTCCGGACACCCATATGGTAAGGGCTCCAGCTCCCCACGAACGAATGTACCAACGACCCGAAGGCTGGACCGCCATGTCGGTGACCCTTCTCGAAAAGGGAGTTTGCTTACCTCTCCATGCCTTCGTCATCATTCACATTAGCCATAATACTTTAGACATGTTGAGGTGGGTCTTGAAAGTATTAGGCCGGTTCATTGGGCCGGCCCATTGGGTGGATATTATCTTTCTTTTGGGGCCTATGAAGTATTGGGCTGTGATAGTGGGCCAAATTACTAGATGAGTATGGTTCCACTTGGGCTTTGACCGGTGTAGATTGGGGATAGAACTTTGACTGTCATCTCTGCATTGCATTTAATGAGGATTGGACAGGGCTTAGTCAGCTAAAGGTCGTGGGCCCAGGGGGAAAGTCAGTTACATACATGACAAACCGGACTTTGGAGATATAAAGCAAGGATGACACACGGTGAAAAGTAACTAATTAATTATTGCTCTCAAGTCACTAGATATTTATTCCTCCATTGTTAACCTTGTGATCGCTTTGTCTTGACTCTCACGCCGAGCTATCCCAAACGGTCCAAGCCGCTGCTTTTGGTGTGGACTGTGTTTATTGTGCAGGATCAGAACGTCTTACGTGATTGGGACGTGGCAGAAGATCTTGGCGTTAACATTGGCACTAGAAGGAGGGCTGAGTTCTAGTGTCTTGAACATTTCTCAATCACAAACTGTATTTGTTCTACGTTGGAATCCATGGGGAAGAGTAGAACACCTACACCTAAAGGATAGCTGATGGCTATGACTTCGTCTACACAACGAGTATCTGTCAAGGATTGATTGGGTCCTTCAAAGAGTGCTCATCGTCTGATGCTTCCAAGCGAGGTTTACGAGGTTCTCGTTCGAGAGCCCACGGTGATCTTAGAAGAAGATTGATTTTTGCCTTCGAGAGAAGACGACCATGGTCGGAAAAGGGTAGAAGACATCTTGCTTAGAATCCTATACCAAAGTGGTCGGGGTCGACGAGCCATCGATCAAGTTAGAAAGAAGTCTACACTTTAAAGACATGTCTCGAGGCCGTCCTCGGGATCGAAGCAGACCCAACAGCCATTTTCTTGATTGACTGAAGAAGGGTATTCCACCCTATTGGTCTTCGGGATTATGGTCGAAGCAGAGTAGATGAAGACCCAACAACCATTTTTCTGATTGACTGAAGAAGGGTATTCCGCCTTATTGGTCTTCGGGATTATGGTCGAAGCAGAGTAGATGAAGACCCAACAGCCATTTTCCTGATTGATCGAAGAAGGGTACTCCGTCCTGTTGGTCTTCGGGATTATGGTCGAAGCAGACCCAGAAGTCGCACTCCAGAGAATCCACTGAGGGCACACTGCCCTATGGATACTCGTCTTCGGAGATGCCCGTTTAAAGCTGCAGGTTCGAATGGAAAAGACAAGACTATTCAGAAGAGACTTTGAGAAGGCTTATGTCCAAATCGGCAGAAAGATGTTTGCCAATCTTTGGTACGTGGAAAGGGCCGAAGAATGCTAAGACGTTCCAGTGGACTTCGGGCTGTGAAGACGCCTTCCAGGGAATAAACGACCTATCTTTCTTCGGTTCCTTTGTTGGTGAAGTCCGCTCCTGCTGAGCTATATTATTTGTATCTGGCAGCTAGTTCGTTGGCAGTGGGAGCAGTTTTGGTGCGAGAAGTTGGGGGTAAGCAGCACCCAGTTTGCTATGTAAGCCGTGTCCTTAGGGATGAAGAAATAAGATGACGTTAGTTATGGAGAAGCTGAAGAGTCTGACAAAACCGTTGCAGTGCTTCGGTAGAATCAGAATTCATGGGCGTTGTTTTCAGACGGGTATTCTACTTTGGACTCATCTCCCACTATTGAGGAATTTTGGGTGCCGTCCGAAGCTGCAGATGTTCTTCAGAGGGTTCATATGGGTATTTGTGTCAGCTAAATAGTTCGATCCCACATCAGCCACCAAATGGCTATATTTGATTTTATCTCATATACCTCTTGCTGTCTGGGGGGTAGTCATACTGGGTCCATTGCCTAGGGATCATGTTAACAGATGCCAGCTCATGGGATCGAAGTTTGAAACATTCATGAGGGACTTCGGTAGCTCATCCATAGTCTGACAGGCACAGCAAATGCCACCTCGGTGTTAAGAGGTTCAGGAGGACTCGCTGACCATTCGATGGTAGCCTCTTCGGCAGGTGGTCCTTTAGACTTTGTCAGACCCTTCGTGGTAGGCAAGTATCATCCTTAAGACGTTGTCAGGCCTTGCGTGGTAGGCAATTGTCGACCTTTAGACCTTGTCAGGCCCTTCGTGGTAGGCAAGTGTCATCCTTAAGACGTTGTCAGGCCCTGCGTGGTAGGCAATTGTCGACCTTTAGACCTTGTTAGGCCCTTCGTGGTAGGTAAGTGTCATCCTTAAGACGTTGTCAGGCCCTTCGTGGTAGGCAAATGTCATCCTTTAGACTTTGTCAGGCCCTTCGTGGTAGACAAATGTCATCCTTTAGACTTTGTCAGGCCCTTCGTGGTAGGCAAATGTCATCCTGTGGGTTTGTTAGGCCCTTCGTGGTAAACAAATTCCCTATGAAGCAGATCTACCTCTCACTTTGGTAACGAATAAGTATTGCATTACTTTATTACATAATTTTTAAGTGTTGAATTCGGGTCACATTATTACTTGATCTTATCTGTTATATGACTTGCTTAGTTATTGACTAACAGTTTAAGATTATACATTTTTCACGTTGATGGATGATGAATTATTGACAAGAAATGGTCAAAGGTGTAATAAGGATAAGAATTTGTTAATCATCTCATTGATATCTAACTGTTTACAAAGGAGAAATGTCTTTTCAGGGAGTCCTAAAGCTTCGAATGATATCTTTAAGCTTCCTTATTGTCCTCGCTGTCTGAAGAGTCGAGGAGAGCCGGGTTTACTTTGGCCATTACAAGTTTGGCTTTGTATTTACTTCGGCAGACCTCGTACCCTTCAGAGTATATGTGGACAACTTCATTGTTCAGCTCGGTGGATTTCCTGTAATTTGCTTCAATCTCCTCATGGCCGTCCCAGATTAATGGTGGGCCCAAATCCCTAAGAGTCCGGAGTTCTCGAAGTTCCTCTTCAAGCTTTTGACGATGGGCCATTTGCTCTGCATCTTTAGCTTGGATATATTTATTTTGCTTCGATAGAACTGAGTTGGATTGGGCCAAATCTTCGATTTTCTTCGCCAAAATTTCGTTTTTCTTTAGAAAATCGATATTTATATTAGTGATGACTTGATGAGTGGACCGGGACGTCTTCAAATCTTCTTTGGTTTGGGCAAGGTCTTTCTGAAGGCACTCATTGTCGTGAAGAACAACTTTGAGACTACTTCTATCTTTCGCCAAAGCAGACTTAAGCAGGGTATTCTCTCTTGACGGCTTTCTCTTGACTTGACCTCTTGGTATTTGGGACGGAGGCGTCCGAAGACAGTGTTTGCCTGAGGATGATCAGTGTTAGTCTATCAGTTCAAAATTAATGGGCCGAGATGTAAATGGATAAGTTAAGCTTACTCTATCTTGGTACTTCATTCCCTTGTTAATCAGGTCCATGATAGAGCTGTTGCCGAACCGGTGGTCGTCGGTATTACGGACGAAGGAGTTTTAGAGCTCAAATGGGAAATTCTCTTCGGGTTCTGGCCAGAGAATGGGGGATCCCATGGCTTCGGGCCTAGATTCCAAGGAGTTTGGTTTTCTTTTACGATCATGTTTGGGTGTTCGCTCTACTTGTTCTTCGGGCTCTTCGTCAGAATCAACGATTTCAACCGGAGTGGTTGGCGGAGGATCGGTCTCAGTTGGAGGTACTTGTGGTTCTTCGGAGGCTGGAGAATTTGCTTGGGTTTTCCTCTTTTTGGCGCGAAGGATTCGGGTCCATTCATCAGAGGGCATATTGAGGAGGCACTCGGTGTGAGTTTATGTGGGGTGTGTTTGGGTTTTCGGCCAGCTTGCTTTCTTCGGTGAGGTTGGCTTGTCCCTTCAGTAGGAGTTGATTCGGTGGCTTGAAGCTCTTCAGTTGGTACATTGGCAGAGGTCGGTGAAGATGTACCAAAAAGAAATCTGTCTAGATCCCTTCGGTCGATTGACGTTGGTTTGATCAGAGACACTGCAACAGATGAGGAACAATTGTTTACGATAACTACTAATGGAAATTGGGAGTTAAACAATAAAGTGGGTTCGAGACTTACAGTTATGGTCGTACAACCATGCTTGTTTACTCAGAAGCCCGAAGCTCCATTCCTTAATGTGAATCTTCTCTAGAAGGCTCGCCATTTCTCTCACTCGTTCCGTTGAAATATTTCTGAAGTTTGCAGAGATACGATCGGAAGTGGTCCAGTCGGGTATGGAGGAGACTTCGGGTCCTTTGACAAAAAACTACTCCTTATGCCATCCTTGGTTGCTCGAAGGAGTGTCCATTATTGGTCGCTTCTCGAACCTGGCATTAGGTTTGGGGGATTGTTTGCTCAGCATCTTGAAGCCTCGTTCTCGAGATTTACCGGCTATGAACAGAGTGAAGAAGAAGTCGACAGCAGGTGGAATCCCTTGTTCGTGGCAGAAGGCGATAAATGCCAGGATGTGTATGTAGGAGTTCGACACTAACTAGGTGAATCCCACACCTACGAACCCCAGTAGAATGATGACGAAGGCATGGAGAGGTAAGCGAACTCCCTTTTCGAGAAGGGTCACCGACATGGCGGTCCAGCCTTCGGGTCGCTGGTACATTCGTTCGTGGGGAGCTGGAGCCTTTACCATATGGGTGTTCGAAATCTGGTAGCGGGTCCGAAGGTTACCCAACTCAATCTCAGTGACGGTAGAAGGAGTGTTGGCATGGGGGAAGTATTCTTCACTCTTGAAGAATTCTGAAGGATTGGGAATAGTTTTTAGTGGTTGATTCATTTGTGAGTATCAACAGATTTGGGATTTGAACTCTCGACCCTCTTTTTGCGAGCTCGGATTGGGAATAACAGTGGTAATGGGGGTTATGCGAAATGGGGAACTTTGATTAGTATTCTGAGAAGTCATTGCTAATTAGTTGCAGAGAGAAATTTGGAGAAGAAGAGGAGCAAGGAATATCCGAATTTCAAATTGAGTTGGTAAAACTGTCAGATTTGGGGGAAAGCAGCTTTTATACTAGAGTTCTCTTCAACTTTTCACGAGGTTCAAGGGCGGCTCATTTAATACCAGCAGTGATTGTGAATTTGAAGAGGTAGCGTGCGGTTTTGGCCTTCATTGTTAACCGGAGTGGGCTTCTCTATTGGGCTTCCGGTTTCTATTTGAATTGTTGTTTGAGATTTACCTATTGGGCCTCGGTAAGTTGTATCTTAGGCCTTTGTTGAACTCATTATAATTCCTTTTATTACGACCCGATCCACTTATACTCTTTCATTAAACCTCTGTTTAATAAAAGACTGAGAAGCGATGTTGGGCCATAATACTTTAATACGTGTTGAGGTGGGTCTTGAAAGTATTAAGTAGGTTCATTGAACTTGCCCATTAGAGTGGATATTATCTTTCTTTTAGGGCCTATGAAGTATTGAGGTAAATGATGATAGTGGTAGAATTACTAGATGAGTATGGTTTCACTTGTGCTTTGACCGGTGTAGATTGGGGATAGAACTTTGACTGTCATCTCTGCATTGCATTTAATGAGGATTGGACAGGGCTTAGTCGGTTAAAGTCTGTGGGCCCAGGGAAAGTCAGTTGCATACAGGACAAACTGGACTTTGGAGATATAAAGCAAGGATGACACACGGTGAAAGGTAACTAATTAATTATTGCTCTCAAGTCACTAGATATTTATTCCTCCATTGTTAACCTTGTGATCGTCTGTACTGACTCTCACGCCGGAACTATCCCCCGACGGTCCAAGCCGTCAAGCTTTTAGTGTTGACTGTGTTTATTATGCAGGATCAAAACGTCTTACGTGATTGGGACGTGACAGAAGATCTTGACGTTAACATTAATCAAAATAAAACTATAGGCTTGACGGGTCAAATGGAAAATTAAGTCTTTATTGAGGGTTGGCAAGAAATGGCCAATTAGGACGGAGTACTTAACCATATCTTCCTACTGCTTGAGCAGCCTTCATAATGGCAACTGTAAATATAACTTTTTACCTGTGACAAATACTAGTAGTATTCTTGCCAGAAAAATCAGTTCAAACATCCACTTGGATCATGACATTAATTTGATCAACCAGCCAAAATCTCTTTTTCTTTTTTGTTCACATAAATTAATAAATATATGAAATTAACCGATATATTTATTCATTTTTGAGCCAAGTTTGTAGTTATCATAATATTAATAGCAAGCTAAGTTATTAAATATAAAAAAAATCATATACAGAATAATCAAGAAATTTAAAATAATTATATGTAAAAATAAACGACGTTTGGTGGCTTCTAATTTTCAGTCAACTTGTAAAAAAAATTCATATCAAAACGACGTCGTTTTGATACACAAACAAAACAAGAGTTGTGAGCTATTGGATCTCCTTTTTAATGTGTTGTCAACCCCATAACAAAACCCTCACAAGATCCTCACAGAGAAATCCTCGTAGAGGATCCTGATCCGTTTTTAAAGGGCGTCAAAATACATCACTAAAAAATTTATTTATTAACGCTTGGAGTGCTTCTTTCGACTGTACGACTGAGAGGAGGTAACTGTATCATGTGACTCTACATAGTTTGAAAACGTTTCAAAAGTTTGGTCAATATCAAAATTTATGTAAAAATATTATTATTTTTTTCACGTATAAATATGTGAGAGGGATTCATGTAGAAATATTATTTTATATATGAAAATATCAATTTTCTATATAGAACAAAGAAAATTAATCCAGAAAGAAATCAACAAAGGGGAGTCTCTGAAGTAAATTAATGATGTTTAAAAATATAAATGTTTGTAGAAAATAATTTGGTAAATAAAGAACTTGTTTTTGTGATCATTCTTCAACCTCAAGTAACAACCTAGATTTGATTGTATTTTAAGTAATTCTTTCATTTGAATTTCATTGTAAAATAAAATTTATTCTATTTTTTTAATTTATGGAGCGCGTGTAGATAATTTTGGACTGCTATTATAAACTACTACTATTATTATACATATATGTGTATATATATATTGACTATTAATATGTGTATGCTATTGACTATTAATATATAGGATGTGCCGAATTTTGGTGGGGGGTCATATGACCCCCTCACGCCCCTTGGTTCCGCCCATGCCTATTTCTCTTCTTTTCGACTGAAAATGTATGCAACAAAGAAGGAATGATATTTTCATATGAGTCTTTTAGATAGAGGTGAGGTGAGATTCACTCGCTATTCATGTGTGGGAAATCATGTAGAAATATCAATTTTTATGTGGAAATATCAGTTTTCTTATTCGTTATAAGGACTTAAGGAGTGATTTTGTAGTTTTGCTATTCACACCAAGAAAAATGATATACAAAAAGGTTGTCAATTTTGTTATGCTTTTTTTCTGATTTTGATTTTCTTGAACATTAAAATCCAAATGGATAATGTGAATTCAATCAAAAAGTCCTTTTAGATTGACATTATTAGTGAAAATGCAAATTTGGAACTGACCAATGAGTGCATGGAGCCTATTTATATTGGTATTTTAATTTGGCCTCTACATATTGAGGTTCACACCTCTACTCTGATACCAAATATTAAATTTAATGTTTAAAAGGATGTTTAATTTTATATCAACCCCATATTAATATCTCATACTACCAAAGTGGGATCTATTTTCATATGACAAACTCAATATTTGAGAATGTTATGTCATTTTATACTAATATTATTAAAAAAAAAATCAGAATAAAAATACCCACTTTAAACTAGCTTTAACTAGTTTCTCTCTGCCACCTTGACTGGCTGAAGCAAGAGGAGGGAGAAAGAAAGAGAAAAGTTAAAGCAAAAGGAGAGAAAGAAAGAGAAAAGTTTCGATTATTAAAGATGTGTTTTTGTTTTATATATATTTTAAAATAATAAATTGTAACTTTTATTTCCGGTTAGGATATATATATTACTACCTCCACGTAGTTTTAGATTTTTAGTTTCATACACATAAATTAAGAAAATTATTTAATATTATTATTTAAGAATTAAAATTTATATAAAATTTAATCATTATCTCTTTATGAGAAGTTGAAAACTACTATTATAAGTAAAAAAAATCTTGAGACAATGAGAGAAGGTAGAGATGATATAGGAAAATAAATAATTTATTCTCTTAGAAAATTGTAAACGATAAGTCGAAACAATTTTTTTTTTCTTTTAAAAAGTCAATTATAAGTCGAAATAAATATTTTATAAAACAAATTTTTTATTTTAATTTTTATAAATAAGACTCTTTTTATGAACCAAATTATATTTATTTATTCACCGAATTTCTTGCTAAATTTAATGTAGATTTGAATCAAAGTTATCAATCCAGCCAATTCAAGACCATCAATCAAGCCTAAATTTAAGATAAAATTTGTCAAAACTTTTGATTTGGGCCCTCTTTTAATGACCCTGGAGATATTGTCCAATTTGAATACATCATTTTCTATCTTCAGGGCGGATCTAGCTTATAGTCAGCTATGGCAAAACACTAGTATTATACAGAGTGAACATTTTAAGAGTATAATAAAAGAGGGTCTTTTACAATAATATACAACATTTAGTAAATAATTACAACAATAGTACACTAATAAAATATTTACACAATTAATACACTTTTCATATTTATTTACAATATTAGTGCAATTAAGATTCGTTAATTTAGGGAATTAGTATAGGATTCAATTTATAATAATAAGAAAACCTAAAATCAAGGAGAAATAACTGTCATAATTAATAATTCAAATTCAAATATCTTGGATCTAACAACAAAAACAAATTCAAATTCAAAAATAATAATTCAAATTCAAATATTCAAAGTTTGGCAACGTCATCTTCCTCCTCTCATTCGCCGGTCATCTTCCAACTCCCCTTCGCCGGTGAGACCCAATTTCACGTCCAAAAGAAAATAAGAACACTGCATAGGAAATAAAGAGATAAGAGAGTGAATGTGTAATGTAATGTTGATAACCAAACCTTCTTAAAAAGGTAACCAAACTTTTATACCAAGGTAACTAAACCTTTATATCATGGTAACCAATCTACTTCCACACATGCAGTATGAATTGGTTACCTTGGTCTGAAAGTTTGGCAACCAACTGCATGAATGTTTGGCTACCAACTGCATCACATTCAAAATAAATCGGTAACTTAATAAAACAGAATTGGTTACCTTGGTATGAAGGTTTGGATACCCACTACATGAAAGTTTGGCTACCAACTGCATCACGTTCAAAATAAATTGGTAACCTAATAATATTGAATTAGTTACCTTGGTATGAATGTTTGGCTACCAACTGCACTATGAAAAAATTGCAGGTGTGAATGTCATTCTTATCAATTGCTATAAAAAAAATACCCATAAACTTCAATGTACCATAAAAGGTAAAAACATGCTCCAGAATGATGCTATTTTGCATTAGATGGTTTCATAAGAGATGGTGGAGAAATTGTGAAGAATTATTAGGAACCAATCGTGATTGTTCCCCCTTTAATATTGTCCTGTATTTGATAAAAACGAAAAGAAGACCAAAATCATCTCTCCTCATCTTCTCCCCTTCCGATCACACTCTCCAATGTCCCCCCTCCATCTGACATTTTAATCTTTTCCGGATGGATCCGAATCCTCCCACCTTCGCACATTGAACTCTCCAAACTCTCACTGTACATACACCGAAACCACACTCTTCCGCCATGGTTTTCCGTGACAAAGAACTGCTATGGAGAATACCCAGTGGGGAGGCCTTTGTGAAAAAAGGATAGAAAGCTTTGACGATGTCCATGGCGCAAAACCTTAACATAACTGCACCAGTGTTGTAGAGTTTGAATGTTTCAGTCTTTGAATTAAAGAAACGAAAACAAGAGGAGAGAGAAAGTAAATCAATACTAATCCTCTAAATTAAGGAATCCTAATTGCATACTAATTTCCTAAATTAAGGAATCCTAATTGCACTAATATTGTAAATAAATATGGAAAGTGTATTACTTTTATAAATATTTTATCATGAGTACACTATTGTTATAATTATTTTAAAAAATGTAATAGAATATGTAATTGATCTTAAATCTAATTTCCCTCTTTCTTAAACTCTTCGACTCGAACTTAGTAGACTAAACTAGATAAAAACCCGCGCGTTGCGGCGGGATTATTCAATTTTTTAATAATAAATGTGTATGTACAATTAATAAATTAAAATATAATAAGAAGATGATAGATTGTTGTGCGATAATCAAATTTTACACAAAAAAAATAAACGAATATACATTGTAGGAGGTAGTGTTGAGATAAAGTAGTGATTTTATTAAATAATAATTAAATTAACAGTTTAGATTTGTAGTGATTTAGGGGATTATAAATCTAAAATTTAGGAGAATGAATTAGGGTTTATTTTCATCCTCGTTTGTTATGTTAGATGGGCAGTTTTGTTAAGGGTTTTAAAGAACATTAATTAGGCAGGATATATGTTGAATTGTGAGAATAACAGATGTCAAGCTATAATATTATATACTGCATTTTAGTATATTTAATAGATATGACCAAATTATAAAAGTGAAATGCCAAATAGCCCAAATGCCCAAACCACAAGACCAAGGGACACATCAATCAAATAATAACTCTATACATACATAAACTCATACACCTGTGAGTGAACATGACTTAAATGTAAAAGTAAACCCCTTCTGTTTTTACCTTTTTTGGTAAAATTCATCTTTCAACTTTTATTTTTGTAAAATCTCGCTCTAAGTTATATGAATTGTGCAAAACTCATCTTATATATATATATGACAATGATCCATAGTATGTATTTGTTATGAATTAAAAATTGACAAATATCATCTCTACTTTCCATTATAATTATGAATGATTGAGATTAAAAATTATTCTCCTCATCTGCTAGACAAGATTTTTTTTTTTTTAGATTAACAAATCAATCACAGCACTAGGGGTGCTCATCAGTAAAAAACCGAACCGGTACCCAAAAAACCGAATCGAAAAACCCAGAAAATCAAGAACCCAGAATGCAGAGTCTTGAATAACCGATTTTGATTAGATCTCTAAGAAAAGTCGATCTTGCTTTTTTTCAGTTCGATTTTCTAGGTATATCTGCAATAATTAATTATTTTTTATATTAACAATTTTTTTAAAACTAAGAAATGAGACTAATAAATTACATTCTTACAAATACTAATTACAATTGTTAGTCTAAGAGTATTTTTTTTTTATTTTTCAAACACACTTGAGAAGAGTACAATACAATTTAGTT
>CM035174.1:75539136-75760203 GCA_020205615.1 Panax quinquefolius
GCCTAAGTATGCAGGGTATTTTTGAGCACCCCTACACAACACATTAAGATTATCCAAATTCTTATGGTTACGAGTACATACAAGATGGACAAAAAAATTTTACAAAAATCCAATAATACTGAACCAACTAAAATCTAGGAGATGGAATTGCATTTAATATTACGCGACATAACATTATCTCATACTACTTTCATCTACATCCATGGCATATCACTACATACCAAACCATAAGAAATCATCTACCCATGTATCTATTACAAACCTAACAGATTCCTTACATCTCTCCGCAATAAAATCACAAAACTAGAATAATATAATAAAATCGCAGCAGCTTTTGTTATTAGCATTTTACCCTAATTCACTGTGAATCTTCGCAACTGCTTACCAGTATTTTGCCCCAATTAATTGTGATTATTTGCAGCGTAATTTGCCCCAATTCACTGAATTTTCGCAACAACTTTTGTTACCAATATTTTACCCCAATTTATTGTGAATTTTCGCAACAGCTTTTGTTATGGGGCATAATGGTCCAAATTTTTTTTAATCATGTCCACTAGAAATTCTAGCGGACGAGGAGAACAATTTTTAATCTCAACCATTAAAAATATATATAACATTAGATCGTCTAATTCATACATCTCACTATATGTCTCTGTTATATGTCAATCAATTATTATTTTATTTTGAGTTAATCGTCTTTGATACATTTTCTTATTGTGTTAGTAATGATGAAAATTGATTGACACATACATGCTTATATAATTCACATAAAACTAAATAACCTCAATGTAACTCACGCGGTGCTGAATTAGGTTACTTCCTCCGTACACAAGTCGTCGCCGACCCTTTTTTTTCCTCTTATCGTCTGACAAGTTTCTTCCTCTTGCCTAGGGCATGTTAGTTCTTGCTTGAAAGACTTATTTTTCTTTCTGTATCTATGGAATGTGTGCATCCCAATACATAACCAGATCTGGCCGATGCATACCGAAATTTGAATCTGAATGATGTCGAATCAGAAGGTCTTATTCTCGATGATGATCTGATCCCATCTCTAGTGGATGAATACCAATTATGTCTAGTGGGCCGCTTCCTCACCGAGAAGAAGATGGATTTTGAAGCAATGAAGAATACTCTTATTCCGATTTGGCAGCCGATAAAGGGCATGGATGTGAAAGAGCTTGGCCAGAATCGCTACATCCTTCATTTTTTCCATGAACGGGATCTATGTCGTGTGCTTAATGATGGTCCTTGGTCCCTCAGCAACCAGATTCTCATTCTTCGTCGCCTGCTTCCTAGCGAACAACCGTCACAAGTCCCATTGGATCATGTTGAGATGTGGGTGCAAGCATATGATTTACCACTGGGTTATCTGTTAGAGAAAGTTGGTCGGGCAATTGGGAACTATATTGGTAAATATGTTCTTTCTGATGAACGTAACTTTGATGGTCAATTGAAAACTTTTATGCGCATTAGGGTTGCGATGAATATTTACAAACCTCTAGTCTGTAAAATGAAAATGAAGAGACCCGGTGGAGAGTGGTTTTGGATTCAATTTAAGTATGAAAGATTGCCCACCTTTTGTTTCTATTGTGGTTTTATGGATCATTCAGAAAAGTTCTGACACCTCTAATTAAAAATCCCATTCCTCCGTCAGAATTCCCTTTTGGCTTGTGGCTCCGCGCCCAACCCCGTCGCAATAACAACCGAATGGTTGATAAGTGGCTCCGGACTTCCCTCAAAGACCGCCATCCTTCGACTACCGGCGAGTCCAGTACGGGTGTTGACATGGATTTGGGTTCTCCGAGTAATCCTGGTACACCTAGGACAGTTGTCTTGCATGATAAGAGTCTCTCTAATTATCAGGTAAAAATGCCTCATTTGACAACTGCTACCAAAATTTCCCATGATTTACAAGATCTCCCTGCTGGAACGTTAATCAAGCCCATTACTGGTCCTATAAATGTGGAAGCTGCTGTGGATAATGGGCTTATTATTACGGATCAAAAATGCCGTCGTACTGATGGAGAATTAATAACACCTGATATGTCGTTGACTGATGTTACTATTGATGAAAGCTCTGATATGATGATGGTTAATCCGACACCAAATAACAGATTGAAGGTGGGTTCTGGCATCCAGGCCCACCGAGCTCAATGACGACCTTAAGCTGGAATTGTCGTGGTTTGGGTAATCCACGTACAATTCAAGTTCTGGTGGATTTAGTCCATCTCTATAAGCCCGTGTTTGTGTTTTTGATTGAAACAATGGTTCCTCGTGATAAGATTTTAGCCATCAAAAATAAGCTAGGGTTCGATGGCTTCTTTGCTGTGAGTAGTATCGGCCATGGAGGGGGTCTTGCTCTCCTTTGGAAGGAAAAAAATAGTGCCAAGCTCCTTAGCTACTCCTATAATCACATTGATATTGAGGTATCTTTGTCGTCAATGTTTGTGTGGCGCCTCACTGGATTTTATGGGCACATGTCGTGAGCTCAACGTCAATTATCCTGGAATCTTCTTCGTTCTCTGAGTCTTAACTCCATTGCTCCTTGGTGCTGTCTAAGGGATTTTAACGATCTACTCCATCCTTCTGAAAAACTTGGTAATATTCCTCATCCTACTCGTTTGTTGGAAGGTTTTCAGCTTGTTGTGGAAGACAGCGGGCTTCTAGATATTGGTATGGTTGGGCACCCTTTTACTTGGGAAAGGCGTAGGGGTCTCTTGGATGGTGTTGAAGAGCGTCTTGATCGTGCTCTTGCTTCCTCATCTTGGTGCTCTTATTTTCCTTATGTCAAGCTCCGTAATACTAAAGTTACTATATCTGATCACTCTGCTATTCTTCTAGATTTCCTCCTTTCTTCCCAGGTGTACATAACCTGCACCTTTAAATTCGAGAACGTATGGCTAAAGGAACCACAATGCAGAGGTGTGATTGAGTCTAGTTGGGTGAGTATTGCAGGTATCCCAATCCAACTAAAATTAGAAAGATGTGGAGAGGATTTATTGTGTTGGGGGAAGTCTTTATCTTGTCGATTTAAGGAACGTATTAAAGACTGTCGGGCTCAAATGAACTACCTTCGATCCAAATATAACTCGACCACTATCCACCAATTTGAAGAGGCTAAAAGGAACTATAATAAACTCCTAGCTCAACAAGAGGTCTTCTGGAAGCAAAGATCAAAACAACATTGGTTAAAGGAAGGTGACTGCAATTCTTGCTATTTCCATATTTCTGCCTCTGCCAGGAAAAAACGCAATTCTATTTCTCAGTTAAAAGACCAAAATGGATATTGGCAGACTTGGGATTCTGGTCTTGCCGACTTACTCATATTGTATTTCAAAGATATATTTTTTCTCGTGGCTCTGTTGTCGGCGAGATTATTAATAGCATTGACACTTATTTATCTGAGGAGCAACAAAACTTTTTGATTGCAGAATTTACCAATGATGAAGTGAAGGAGGCTCTTTTCTCTATGAGTCCAGATAAAGCCCCGGGTCCGGATGGTATAAACCTAAAATTTTACAGAAATTTTGGTCTATTGTTGGTGCGAATGTCTCTTCTGCATGTCTTGATGCTCTTCATAATTCCTCCCTCCCGATTGGTCTTAATCATACCAATCTTATCCTAATTCCTAAGAAAAACTCATCGAAAGTGGCATCTGATTTATGGCCTATTGCGTTATGTAACGTCCTTTATAAGATGATTTCGAAGATGCTGACAAATAGACTCAAAGTTGTTCTAAGCAATTTAGTCTCCGAGTTCCAAAGTGCTTTCATACCGGGAAGATTGATAACTGATAATATCATGATTGCTTACGACGTATCTCATTATTTGAAGAGTAAGCGCCAAGGTCATGATGGTTATGTAGCCTTGAAGATTGACATGAGCAAAGCTTATGATAAACTTGAATGGTCTTTTTTAGAGAGGGTGATGGTCGAATGAGGTTTTCGATTAAATGGATTGATTGGATGTTAATGTGTATTCGGTCGGTGACTTATTCGATTGTTCATGGGGCTTTGAAACTGAAAAATTCACTCCTTCTCGAGGGTTAAGGCAAGGTTGCCCCCTCTCCCCCTATCTATTCATCTTATGTGCAGAAGGTTTCTCAGCCTTGTTGAGATGATATGAACGGCGAGGACTTCTTCATGGCTGTAAAATTGCCCAAAGCGCTCCAGTTATATCTCATTTATTTTTCGTCGACGACAGCTTTTTATTCTTCCGGGCAAATATACGTGAATGTGACATCATCCGAGCTTGCATCAATGAATATGAATGAGCCTCGGGTCAACAAATCAACTTCCAAAAATCTTCTATTTCTTTTAGTGTGAATACTCCTTTGCCTTTATAGCATTTAATTTGCTCTTCCTTGAATGTTCAACGAACTACAAGCCATGGCGAGTATCTTGGTCTACCCTCGTTTATTGGAAGAAATAAAACCCAAATTCTTTCTTTTCTTAAAGAGAAGTTTTGGTCTCGTTTGGCAAGCTGGAAGAAAAGATTTCTATCAAAGGCCGACAAGGAAATTTTGATTAAAATAGTTGCCCAAGCTCTACCAACGTATGCTATGAGTGTTTTTCTTCTTCCTTTGAATTTATGTGCGGATCTTGAAAGAATTATGAGCATATTTTGGTGGCGATCTAACTCTGGAGAGTCATCGGGTATTCATTGGAAGAAGCCGAATGCTCTCTGTGTGCTCGCAAAACAATTTGGGGGACTTAGCTTTAGTAAGCTCCACGAATTTAATTTAGCTATGTTGGGAAAAAATGGTTGGAGACTGTTAATTTCTCCCAATTCTCTTGTTGCCCGTGTCTATAAGGCTAAATAATATAGAAGAATTGATTTTCTGCATGCTAACAAGAAGAATAATGCTAGTTTCATTTGGAGCAGTATCATGGCTGCCCAGGATCTAATGAAGCAAAATGTTAGATGGCGAGTGAGAGATGGTTCATCTATTAATATTTGGGCAGACACTTGGCTCCCTGATGAAGCTAACCCTCGAATTTCCTCTCTCTTGATTCACAGGTTCTTTGAAAGCGTCAAGATATCTTTAATGATCCCAAATGAACAGTGTTTGGATATTGATCTAATCAATGATCTCTTCATTCCTCGAGATTGTGCTCTAATTCTACAGGTACCTCTTTCTGCTCTACGTTCCTGTGATAATATTTTCTGGTGCAAGGACACAAGTGGTATGTATTCAGTCCTTGCCTATCGAACTCTCACCGCTCATTTGAATTCTATTAATCCTGCTCATTCCTCTCAAATTTGGAAGAAATTATGGTTGCTAAAGATCCCTCCTAAAGTGCAGAATTAAATTTGGCGCATTTGGCAAGGATGTCTTCCAACCAAAGAGAATCTAAGACAAAGACGGGTTGATGTAGATTCCTCTTGTTCAGTTTGTGCTCAGTCCATGGAGACGACTTCACATCTATTTCTTCACTGCCCAATTGTTGTTGAGTGTTGGAGACTTTCAGCTTTACTGCTTCCCTCTCTCAATGGTGATGATATTATCCAATGGATTGAAGCTATTATTATGGGCAACAACAGTGAGGCCATCCAACTGTCTTGTGTGATTTTATGGTCTCTATGGAAAAATTGAAATGGTGTGATTTGGAAAAACTTGCGTAAATGGCCTTCGGCGATTGTCAACCTGGCTGGTTCCTTTCTTACTCAATGGCAACATGCCCAAATCCTCATAAATGGTGACCTACTCTCTGATCAAAATTCTGGCGTTGTGAGCTGGTGCAAACCTGCATGCGGTTGGCTGAAATGTAATGTAGATGGAGCTGTGTTCTCATCAGAAAGTAAGTTGGGTTTGGCATGGTTCTTCGCAACTCTGAGGGGACGATGATAGCAGCTCGATGTGGTTCAATTTTGGGTCCTGCAGATTCTGTTTTGGCCGAGGCGGTCAACTTTAGGGAGGCTTTAAGTTGGCTTAAAAGACTTGGTGCTTCACAGATAATTGTTGAATCCGACTATTCCATGTTAATATAAGGTATTCAGGCTTCATCTTCCTCTCCGAATTATGTGGGTTTGGTGGTGAATGAATGTAAGGATTTGGTTGCTTCTATAGTCGATTGTCGCATCTATTTTGTTAGGAGGTCAACGAATTTTGTTGCACATCTCATAGCTCGTGCTTCGAATTCTATGTCTGATGTCCAGGAATGGGGCTCTATTCCCCCTCCTTTTATTTGTAATGCTCTAAGCTTTGATCTCCAGTTATGAAATTCAATTTCTCCTAAAAATTAATAATATATAATTCACATAATCTATTTTATTATAGTGTTGAATGAAATATTTAATGATTACAACAAATTTTAAAACTATGAATAAGATTTACATTTTAATATAGGTCTTGTGTGCTAGACATTTATCATAACAAAATAATAATCAATTGGCATATAACAAATATAAAGAATGAGATATATGCATTGAGCAATTTAAGATTCTAAATTTGATGGTATTATGATTTTTTTGTTCTTTAGAAGTCGTTTGAGTGAAATAAAAGGATTATTCTAAAGTTAAAAATTTTAAGTGACAAATTAGATGAAATAATTTGATTATGTGAGGATTTCTTGTGAGACCCCAAATTTTATGAATAAATATTTAATTTTCTGGAAATAATTTTTTTTAATATTATGGTGTGGATTTGATATAATGTTATGGTTGTGCATAGTATTTATAAACTTTGCAAAGTAAGCAAGTGGTTATATAATATTCGATTAATCGGGGAATATTCGTTTTAACAGGGAATATTGTACAACGGCACAATCATTGGTGGACCCCACAACGGAAGTATTGTCGTAGTAAGAAAACGACAAAATTATCTTTCTATAAAAATAACGGCGGAGGTGTTACCGTTAAAACTGTTGAACTACCCGATAATAAAAGTACAGTAATACGTGTGGTTGCATAGTAGCACACGGTATTGATTATTGATGCTTACGTGAGAAGTCACTCATGTGGACCCCAGATTTTATGAATAAAGATTTAATTTTCTCGAAATAATTTTTTTAAATATTATGGTATGGATTTGATATAATGTTATAGTTGTGGGTAATATTTATAAATTTTGCAAATTACACAAGTTGTTATATAATATTCGATTGGTCGGGGAATATTCTTTTTGTCGGGGAATATCCATTCAACGGTACAATCATTGGTGGACCCCACAACGGAATTATTATCGGATTGAGAAAATGACAAAAATACTTTATGAAATTAACCGCAAGTTTTATCGTTAACTCGTTGAAACACCCTTGTTAGTTAAAATACGATGTCTACGCGTGGTTGCATAAGTAGCACACTACCAGATTAATTATCGATGCTTACGTGAGAAGTCACTCGCTTATACTCAATTATTGCTACAATAATTGTCAGATTATCATCTCTCATATTATTGATTCAACTATTGTCACAAAGATCTTCCGCATAATATTTATTATTATTAAATCAATAATTGAGACGACAAAAGTTATTCATATTATTATTTGCAATATCGACAATGTCTGTAAGTTCTGCGAGGAGAGGTTTGGTCACCTAATTGCGCCAATAATAATGAAAAATCTTATCTGAAAGCCCCTTTTCTCAGGAACGACCGGTTGTTAAATATTGTGAGTTATAATATTAATGATGAATAAGTTGTGTTGATTAAAGATGAAATTGATTGTTCCATTGTATTGGGATTATTAGTGTTAGTGGAAATTGACATTTATTTCGATGATAATTGATGTCTGGAGGTTATATTGTTCACTTTCGGTATTGGAGCACTTTTCATGTCGGAGTACTATTCACGAGTTACTATTCACGAGTTATTATTCACGGGGTACTATTGTAAGACCCCAACTTTTATAAATAAAGATGAATTTTCTATAAATATTATTTTTGAATATTATGGAGTAAATTTGATATAATGTTATAGTTGTGGGTAATATTTATAAATTTTGCAAAGTAAGCAAGTTGTTATAAAATATTCGTTTGGTGGGGAATATTCGTGACGACAAGACAATCATTAGTGGACCCCATTAAAATTATTATCATTTGATTGAAAAAACGACAAAAATACTTTATGAAAATAACGGTGGAGGTGTTGCGATTAAAACTGTTGAACTACCCAGTAGTAAAAAGTCAATAATACTGGCGTGGTTGCATAGTAGCACACTAGATTGATTATTAATACTTACGTGAGAAGTCACTCATTATACTCAATTATTGCTACGATAATTGTTTGCATCATATCTCTTATATTATTGATTCAATTATTGTCACAAGATCATCTCAGATAATATGTTATATTATTAAATCAATAATTGAGACGACAAGTTATAAATGATTAATAATTGTTGAAAGATTAAATATGCGTTGATTAAAAATAAAATGATTTGTGGTAATATTTATTCAATCCTTGATGTATATAAAGAGTCTATTATGAGACGTTTGTGGTAAGTTTGGTTATTTTATGGGGGCCCATATGTCATCATCTAAGAGTCTCTTCACAATATTAATTACCTTCATCAATAGTAATTACCTTCGTCGATAGTAACTACCTTTACCGGACGTCCAAACCACTTGCCGTTTTATATTACAAAAGTCCGAACCAATTGTTATTTCACATTACAAAGGCCAAACCACTTTTCTTTTCACATCACCAATTAATCCAAGCCACTTGCCTTTTCACATTTCAAGTGCTAAGCTAGAAATCTTCTATAAATAGAGGCCTAGTGCTTCATTATTTTTCACGAATTCATTCAAGCTATAGAGAGAAAGTATAGAATAAGAGAGAAGAAGAAGAGTATTCATTTACTACACTATCGCGAGATTCAATCTACTAATGTAAGGGGTGTTATTCTTTCTTATTCATGAAGAGAACTGTTGTTATTCCATTGCTTATTATTTTGTTGGAATAACTTGTATACGCGATTTACCCTATACTTGGTGACATTATTCTATTATTCTGTTGGAACATCCTGTCTGTGTGTTTTACACCGGATCTGGTTTCGTCTTTATTATTATTCTGCTAGAACATCCTGTCTGTGTGTTTTACACCGGACCTGGTTCCATTTTTATTATTATTCATTGGAACATCCTGTCATGTGTTTTACACCTGACCCGTCTTTTTTATTATTCTGTTGGAACATCCTGTCTCATGTGTTTTACACCGGACTGGTTCCGCCTCTTTATTATTCTCATTGGAACATCCCTTCCGGTGCAAATTTTGCCTGACCTGGTTCCGTTATTATTATTCTGTTGGAATAACCTGTCTATGCAAAGTACCGCATGCATGGTGATTTCTTTTGTTATTCCATTCTTTATTATACTTAGTTGGTTAAAGTTTTAACTTCTATACTCCATGAAATTAGTAGAATATCCTTGATATTTGCACTTCATCCAGTATCTTTTCATGAAAATATTCTTCTGATCATTCTTGAATTTTACTCTACAAAGCAGTATCATGTTGACAATTTGGACATTATTAGTTCCTGGATAAATTAATTCTTGAACTTGTTTTATTGAATTCTTATATCATTGTCATCATCCTCATGTTTATATTATGTTGAAAGTCATCTGTGGCATGTAGTGCATAGATAGACTTGGTATGATTATGACCATGTATTATTTGGTGCAATCATGACCGTAATGTTACAAATGATGTGGTAAAAGTTATCATTGGCCCGTAGTGCATTGATGGACAGTTGTTGGCATGATCATGACCATTAATGAATACATGAATGTCCTTGGTTGTAGTGCATGGATAATTTGTGGTCGTGATACTAAAGAATATCCTTGGTAGTAGTAGTGCGAGGGTGATTCGATGATGTGGATTATTTATTAAAATTTGAGTCCCAATGATAAAAGTCATGAAAAACCTTTTAAATCATAAAAGATAGTAGATTTTATTCTCTACTTGACTCTTTTAATGGATTGCTTGTTCCGTCACCGCAGCTTAAACTTGATGTTATTATATTTTATCAGATTAACACTGTTGAAGGCTAACGATAATTTATTCTGCATTATCTTAGTCATAATATTTCTTACTGGGCTAGTTGAGCTCACCCTTTCTTTCACTGTTCTCTTCAGAAAATGAGAACATAGCAGAGACTAGTCGGGGAATGGAGAGACGGTCCAGAAGATAGCATTAGTAGTCCTCACTATTCTGTGAAATAGTGTGTTAATAATTGTAATGAGAACTCCTTTTGAGTTTGTATAATCTCTAGTAGACAATAATTGTATTCAAACTCATAGTTATGTTTTGTCGTATTGTACATGACAGTTGTATTAGTAAGTTGTATTTGAATTTTGTACCATGTATCTGACGACCCAAGATGGGTGATGTATACCTAATTTTGGGGGCATCACAACTATTGATTCACATTCTTATACTATTAGGGGTGGTGATGCAAGATTGATAATACTTGCATGACAAAGTTAAAAATGGAGGTATAATTGAAGGTACTATACTATAATTAATTTTTTCACATGATTATACTATTTATTCACATAATTGTACTATTGATTCACATGATTTACTATTGGGGAGTTGGTGCAAGATTGATAATACTTGCAGGACTAAATTAAAAATGAAGAAAAAGAGGAAGGTATTATACTGTAATATTTTGAGCCCCAAAACGTGCAATTATCGAAACTATATTTTTCTATAAATAGAAGCTTATTCTTCCTTCATTTCTCACCAATTCACAAAAGCTTTAGAGCGATTATTATAGGGAGAAATTATAGAGAGAAAGAAGAAAAGTATTCTGCTACTTCACTATTCCAGTATCCAGTTTTTCCAAGGTATAGAATATTATTTGTTGTACTCGTAAGGGGTATTATTTCTTTTGTATTCATGAAGAGAACTTCTGTTATTCCATTATTTATTATTCTATTGAATAACTCAGATATACGCTGCTACCCTATACTTGGTGAAATTCATCTCATTATTCCATTCTTTATTATTCATTGGAATAACTTTTACCATATGCAAAGTAATCGCATACATGGTGAAATTCTTCTAATATTCCATTCTTTATTATTCTGCTGGAATATCATAAATGCATGCGCTTTTACGTAAGACTGGTTCCGCTCTTTATTATTATTCTGCTGAATATCATGTATGCGCGTTTTTACTGGCGGATGCGATTACGTCTTTATTATTATTCGCTTGGAATATCCGTATATCGTTTTACTGTTTGGACCTCGGTTCCGCCTTTATTGGTATTTTGTTGGAATAACTTTGTTTATGCTGAAGTATCGCATGCATGGTGATTTCATTGTTATTCCATTCTTTATTATTACATTGGAACATCCCGCTTGTGATTTTTGCACGACTTCGGTTCCGTTAATTATTATTCTGTTGGAATAACCTGTCTATGCGAAGTACCGCATGCATGGTGATTTTTTTTGTTATTCTTTATTATACTTAATTGGTTAAAGTTTTGACTTCTATACTCCATGAAATTAGTGGAATATCCTTGATATTTGCGCTTCATCCAGTATCTTTTCATGGAAATATTCTTCTGAGCATTCTTAATTTTACTCTACAAAGCAGTATCATGTTGACAATTTAGACGTTATTAGTTCCTGGATAAATTAATTCTTGAACTTGTTTTATTGAATTCTATATCATTGTCATCATCCTCATGTTTATATTTTGTTGAAAGTCATATATGGCTTCAGAAGTGCATAGATGATGACTTGGTATGATTATGACTGAGGATTATTCGGTAATCATGACCATAATGTTACAAATGATGTGGAAAAAGTCCTCATTGGCCGTAGTGCATTGATGGACGCTTTTTGGTATGATTATGGCTATGGATTCTTTTCGCCAAGGGTGCAAAGATGAATTTTTTATGGCATGATCATGACCATTTGATGAAAACATGATTATCTTTAAGTCAGTAGTGCATGGATAATTCGTGGTCGTGATACTAAAGAATATCCTTGGTAGTAGTGTAGGGGTGATTCGATGATGTGGATTATTTATTAAGTCGAGTCCTAGCGATAAAAGTGATGAAAAACTTTTTAAATCATAAAAGATAGTAGGTTTTATTCTCTACTGACTCTTTTAATGGATTGCTTGTTCATTGCAGCTTAAACTTGATGTTTGTTATATTGTATCAGTTTAACACTATTTAAGGCTAATGATAATTTATTCTCGCATTATCTTAGTCATAATATTTCTTACTGGGCTAGTTGAGCTCACCCTTTTGCTTTCATTGTTCTCTTCAGGAAATGAGAATGTAGCTGGGACTAGTCGGGGAACAGAGTGATGGTTCTAGATGTTTGCATTAGTAGTCCTCACTATTTTGAGAAATAGTGTGATAATAATTGTAATGAGGACTCCTTTTGAGTTTGTATACTCTCTAGTAGACAATATTTGTATTCAAACTCACAGTTTATGTTTTGTCGTATTGTACACGACAGTTGTATTATTAAGTTGTATTTGAATTATGTACCATGTATCTGGCGACTCAAGATGGGTGATGTATACCTAATTTTGGGGGCGTCATAGTTGGTATCAGAGCTTAGGGATATGATCCCTGGCTGAGATGTGAGACAAAAACTTGGAGGGGAGTGACGGGGAATTCCTTCGCTAGTATGACCTACCTAAGTTTATTTGTTATTTAATTGGTCGGTCAGAATATAGGGATAATATGTGATATGTTAATTAACCCTTGTTTTTTTATAGTGTTTGAAAATGGCATATGAAAATGCTGAGATAAGCATTGAAGCACATGAGACCGTTGAGTCAGCTCAACCAAAAGGTAACGACCAACAACACGATAATAATCATACCGGTGGCAACGACCATCGGAACAATGATAACCATCGTGGGGGAAATTTTCATGCCAAGAATGGTAACCACTTCGGTGGTAATCATGGCCAAGATAATAGAAGTGAAAATTTCAAGAAGAAAAGGTCATTTAGCTCGATTTTGTCGTATAGTGAAGTCAAGTCCAGCTGGGACGGTGGTACCAAAGGCGGATACGGACAAAACAAAGTCGGTGGTTTCAGAAAGAGCGTTTTTTGTGACTTCTCAAAAAAAAAAGCGAGTGACCCAAACAAAGTTAGCACGGGTTAGTTAATTATAAATTCTTGCAAAGTCTATACCTTATTAGATACCAGTTCTACCCATTCTTTTATCTCTCTTGCTTGCGTTCAACGTTTAAATTTGACGTCAGAGAAATTAGACTTTGACTTATTGGTTGAAACTTCGATAGTAGAAACCTTCGTTACCTCCACTGTTTATAAATCTTGTTAATTCAAATCGACACTTTCACGTTACATGTCGATCTTATCTCTTTGAAAATACTTGCCTTTGATGCGATTTTAGGAATCGATTGGTTAACTACTCATCATGCTTTTCATAAGGTTGTTAGCTTTCATATTCCTAACCAACATGTTATGCGAATTCAAGCAACCAAACCACTAAAGTCAATCATTGTCATATTAAGCCATAAGTAAAGAGCCCCGGTCTTTTCGTTGTTGACTTTCTTGTGTGGAATGCACCGAAGCTAGACTTTCTGTAGGTGACGTCGTGAATGACGATGTCAAGTTGATAGGTATCAATGTGACGTACTATCCAAGTCTTGGATGAGAGTCACAGTTTTGAATGATATTTCTATTATTAATAAATTTTCTGACGTATTCTTGAAGACTTCTTAGCCTACCCTAGAGCGTGAAATCGAATTTTGTATTGACCCAATAACAAAACCCATTCTTAAACCCTCAAATATTTTCTTCACCTAAAACGAACGTAATACGTGTGCAAAGACGTTGGCTCGAAATCATTGAAGATTACGATCATATCATTCAATACTATCGTGGAAAAGCGAATGTGGTAGCTGACGCGTTGAGTAAAAGATCGTATGCGTTTATAAGTGCGAATATACGAACCCCCGTGAAGATAACGAATATACGAGTAGAATCAACTTTAATCGATAAAGTTAAAGTCGCTCAAGCTACACACCTGGAGCTGATGAATGTGAAGAATTAAGAAGGTTCAAGAGGGCGTTATTCTAGAAGCAAGAATCGATGAAGAGAGGAAATCTCAACCCTCGATTTAATTGACCCATTTGAAATCCTCGATAGAGTAGGAACTGTGGCTTATAAACTCGTTTTACCGCCAAGTATGTCGCGTGTTCATAACGTTTTTAATGTATCGACGTTACGTAAATATGGGGATGACCCGAACCACATTATTAATTTAGAACCGGACGAGATAGCGGATGATTTAACGTATGAGGATATACGTGTTAAAATCTTGGATAAGAAGGATTATATTCGGCACTCAAAGGTTATACCTCAAGGATTAGAATTTGAAGTGAGGTCAAGGTATCCTCACCTGTTCGGCATACCAGGTACGTACATAAATTTCGAGGGCAAAATTTCATAAGGAGGGGAGATTGTGAGACCCTAGATTTTATGAATAAAGATTTAATTTTCTCGAAATAATTTTTTTAAATATTATGGTGTGGATTTGATATTATGTTATAGTTGTGGGTAATATTTATAAATTTTGTAAAGTACGCAAGTTGTTATATAATATTCGATTGGTCAGGGAATATTCTTTTTGTCGGGGAATATCCGTACGACGGTACAATCATTGGTGGACCCTATTAACTAATTATTGTTTGATTGAAAAACGACAAAAATATTTTTTGATGAAAATAACTATGGCGGAAGTTTTACCATTGATCGTTGAAACACCCGGTGTTAAAAGTACAAGATGTCTGGCGTGGTTTCATAGTAGCACACCAGATTGATTATTGATGCTTACGTGAGAAGTCACTCGCTTATATTCAATTATTGCTACAATAATTGTTTGATCATATCTCTCATATTATTGATTCAACTATTGTCACAAAGATCATCTCATATAATATTTATTATTATTAAATCAATAATTGAGACGACAAATTTATTCATATTATTATTTGCAATATTGACAATGTCTAGAAGTTCTGTCAAGGAGAGGTTTGGTCACCTAATTGAGCGCCAATAAGGAGAAATCCTTATCGGAAAACCCCCTCTTTCCTGGGAACGACCTGGTTGTTAAATATTATGAGTTATAATATTAATTATGAATAAGTTGTGTTGATTAAAGATGAAATTGATTGTTCCATTATATTGGGATTATTAGTGTTAGTGGAAATTGACATTTATTTCGATGATAATTGATGTCTGGAGGTTATATTGTTCACTCGGGTATTCGGAGCACTTTTTGTGTCGGAGTACTATTCACGAGTTATTATTCACGGGGTACTATTGATTCACATTCTTATACTATTAGGGGTGGTGGTGCAAGATTGATAATACTTGCATGACTAAGTTAAAAATAGAGGTATAATTGAAGGTACTATACTGTAATTAATTTTTTCACATGATTATACTATTTATTCACATGATTGTACTATTGATTCACATGATTTACTATTAGCGGAGTTGGTGCAAGATTGATAATACTTGCAGGACTAAATTAAAAATGAAGAAAAAGAGGAAGGTATTATACTGTAATATTTTGAGCCCCAAAACGTGCAATTATCGAAACTATATTTTCCTATAAATAGAAGCTCATTCTTCCTTCATTTCTCACCAATTCACAAAAGCTTTAGAGCGATTATTATAGAGAGAAATTATAGAGAGAAAGAAGAAAAGTATTCTGCTACTTCATTATTCCAGTATCAAGTTTTTCCAAGGTAGGGAATATTATTTGTTGTACTCGTAAGGGGTATTATTTCTTTTGTATTCATGAAGAGAACTTCATTATTCCATTATTTATTATTCTCATTAGAATAACTCAGATATATCTGTGACTACCCTATACTTGGTGAAATTCATCATTATTCCATTCTTTATTATTACATTGGAATAACCTTTCTATCAAAGTAATCGTATACATGGTGAAATTCTTCTAATATTCCATTCTTTATTATTACATTGGAATATCCTATTCATGCGTTTCTGTGGGACTGACCGGTTCCGCCTTTATTATTATTCTGGATTGGAATATCACATGCATGCGTTTTTGCCGGACTGGTTCCGCCTTTTATTATTATTCTCTGGAATATCCTGTTTGTGCATTTTACGCCGGGACTGGTTTCGTCTTTATTGGTATTACATTGAATAACTTTGTTTGTGTGAAGTACCGCATGCATGGTGATTTACATTATTATTCCATTCTTTATTATTACATTGGAACATCCTGTGCTTGGTGTGATTTTCACTTTGACCGTTCCGTTAATTATTATTCTGTTGAATAACTTTGCCTACATCTGGCACCTGCATGCATGGTGATTTCTTTTGTTATTCCATTCTTTATTATACTCAGTTGGTTAAAGTTTTGACTTCTATACTCCATGAAATTAGTGGAATATCCTTGATATTTAAGCTTCATCCAAATCTTTCATGGAAATATTCTTCTGAGCATTCTTGAATTTTACTCTACAAAGCAGTATCATGTTGACAATTTGGACGTTATTAGTTCCTGGATAAATTAATTCTTGAACTTATTTTATTGAATTCCTATATCATTGTCATCATCCTCATGTTTTTATTTTGTTGAAAGTCATATGTGGTCTGTAGTGCATAGATGAAATTGGTATAATTATGACTAGGGATTATTTGGTGTAAGCATGACCGTAATATTACAAATGATGTGGAAAAAGTCCCCATTGGCCCGTAGTGCATTGATGGACAGTTTTTGGTATGATTATGGCTATGGATTCTCTTCGGCCAAGGGTGCAAAGATGAATTGTTTTATGGCATGATCAGGACCGTAGATGAAAATATGATTATCTTTAGTCGTAAGTACCGCGGATAATTAAATGGTCGTGATACTAAAGAATATCCTCGGCCAGTAGTGCGAGGGTGATTCGATGATGTGGATTATTTATTGTCGAGTCACAATGATAAAAGTGATGAAAAACCTTTTAAATCATAAAACATAGTAGATTTTATTCTCTACTTGACTCTTTTAATGGATTGCTTGTTCAATTAGCTTAAACTTGATGTTTGTTATATTGTATCGGTTTAACACTTTGTTTAAGGCTAATGATAATTTATTCTCGCATTATCTTAGTCATAATATTTCTTATTGGGCTAGTTGAGCTCACCCTTTTGCTTTCATTGTTCTCTTCAGGAAATGAGAACGTAGCTGGGACTAGTCGGGGAACAGAGTGATGGTCCTAGATGTTTGCATTAGTAGTCCTCACTATTCTGAGAAATAGTGTGATAATAATTGTAATGAGGACTCCTTTTAAGTTTGTATACTCTCTAGTAGACAATATTTGTATTCAAACTCACAGTTTATGTTTTGTCGTATTGTACACGACGGTTGTATTATTAAGTTGAATTTGAATTATGTACCATGTATTTGGCGACTCAAGATGGGTGATGTATACTTAATTTTGGGGGCATCACAACTCAGTTATACTCAATTATTGCTATAGTAATTGGTGCATCATATCTCTCATATTATTGATTCAACTATTGTTACAATATCATCTGCATAATATGTTATATTATTAAATCAATAATTGAGACGGCAAAGTTATTCATATTATTATTTGCAATATTGACAATGTCTAGAAGTTACATCGATGATAGGTTTGGTCACCTAATTGCTGCGCCCAATAAGGAGAAATCCTTATCGAAAGCCCCTCTTCCTCGAAGCGACACGGTTGTTAAATATTGTTAATTATAATATTAATGATGAATAAGTTCGTATTGATTAAAGATGAATTTTATAGTTCCATTGTGTTGGAATTATTTGTGCTAGTGGAAATTGACATTTGTTTCGATAATAATTGATGTCTGGAGGTTATATTGTTCAATCGGGTATTCAGGACACTTTTCGTGTCGGAGTACTATTCATGAGTTACTATTCACGAGTTACTATTCACGAGTTACTATTCACGGGGTACTATTCACCCGTAAAATATATTTCTTTTTGGTCCAAATCATTTTTGGGTACAATATTATTCCATGAGGAGATGTACTAATTTTTCGAATGCATTGGTTGAAGATATAATAAGAAATCAATATGGACCGTGGTGGAAAGTTATAATAGTGAATCAATATGGATCGTTGGTTTAAAGTTTTAATAGTAAATCGGTATGGTCCGTTTGCTTTAAGTTTTAATAGTAAACCAATATGGACCGTGACGCTTAAAAAGTAAATCAATCTGGACCGCTTCATGAATTAGTTACTATTCACCATTCTCCTATAAATAAAGCTCATTCCTTCATTATTTCTTACGAATTCACTGAAACTCTAGAGAGAGAAACTATAGAGAGAAAGAAGAAAAGTATTTTGCTACTTCACTACTCCAATATCCAGTTTCTTCCAAGGTAGGGGATATTATTTGTTGTACTCGTAAGGGGTATTCTTTCTTTCTTGTTCATGAAGAGAAATTTTGTTATTCCATTCATATTATTCTTTTGGAATAACCTGTTTATGCGAATTACCGCATACATGGTAAAATTCTTCTAATATTTCGTTCTTTATTATTCGTCGAAATATCCTCGCAATGCGGCATTTACGCTTTGACTGGTTCCATTATTTATTATTCTCGTAGGAATATCCATGCGGCGCTTACGCCGGACCTAGTTCCATTATTTATTATTCATTGGGAATAACATGTCTGCATGCGATCTATCGCACGCATGGTGAATCCTTCTGTTATTTCATTCTTTATTATTCTATTGGAATAACCTGTCTATGTGGATTACCACATGCATGGTGAATGATCTTGTGTATTCATTCCTTATTAAATTGTGGAAATGATCTGTATACGTGGATTATCGCATGGCGGGTGAAAATCCATTTGCAGTTTCATATATTATATTATACTCAGTTGGTTAAAGCTTTGGCTTCTATACTCTATGAAATTAGTGGAATATCGTTGATATTTGCGCTTCATCCAGTATCTTTTCATGGAAAATATTTTTCTGAGCATTCTTGAATTTTACTTCACAAAGCAGTATCAAGTTGACAATTTGGAAGTTATTGAGTTCAGGATAAATTAACTTATAAATCTTTAAAATTTATTCTTGAACTTGTTTTATTGAATTGTCATCATCCTCATGCTTATATTATGTTGAAAGTCATCTTTGGCTTACGTGCATAAATGGACTTGGTATGATTATGACCATGGATTATTCGGTATAATCATGGTAGTAATGTGACGAATGATGTGGTAAAAGTCCTCATTGGCACGTAGTTCATTGGTGGGCGCTTATTGGTATGATTATGACCAGGATTATTCGGTATAGTCATGACCATTGATGATTACATGAATATCCTTGGCCGTGGGCGAGGATGATTCGATTTTATTTATTAAGTCGAGTCTCAAATGATAAAGTTGATGGAAAACTTTTTAAATCATAGAAGATAGTAGATTTTATACTTTACTTGACTCTTCTAATGGATTACTTGTTCCGCTGCAGTTAAACTTGATGTTTATTATATTTTATCAGTTTAACACCGTTGAAGGCTAATGATAAATTATTCTGCATTATCTTAGTCATAATATTTCTTACTGGGCTAGTTGAGCTAACCCTTTCTTTCACTATTCTCTTCAGGAAATGAGAACGTAGCTGGGACTAGTCGGGGAACAGAGTGATGATCCTAGATGGTGCATTAGTAGTTCTCACTATTCTGTGAAATAGTGTGATAATAAATGTAATGAGGACTCCATTGAGTGTGGATATTGTCTAGATGACAATATTTGTATTAAAACTCACATCCTATGTTTTGTCATATTTTACACGACTGTTGTATAATTAATTTGTATTTGTGTTCAGTACCTTGTATTTGGCGACTCAAGATGGGTGATGTATACCTGTTTTGGGGGCGTCATAGTTGGTATCAAAGCTTAGGGATATGATCCCTGGCTGAGATGTGAGACAAAAACTAGGAGGGGAGAGACGGGGAATTCCTTCGCTAGTATGACCTACCAAAGTTTATTTGGTATTTAATTGGTCGGTCAGAGTATATGGATAATATGTGACATGTTAATTAACCCTTGTTTTGTGGCAGTATTTGAAAATGGCATCCGAAAATGTTGGGATAAGCAATGAAGCACATGAGACCGTTGAGTCACCAACGATCAATATTTAGGATAATGTGCAACATGAAGACAATAATCCTCAGGTAAACAATAACACCGATGAAATGATGAACGATGGGATGTTCAGAGGCTTTATGCAATTCATGCAACATCAAAGTAGAGAGACTCTCATTCATAATGCGTGTGGAAACAATGGCAACCACGGTTTGGCCACCGCTAAGCGATTCAAGGAGATGGGACCACCGGAGTTTTTGGGAAAGCCGTAACCACTTATGGCGAGACGTGATTAAAGCGAGATCACCAAGATATTTGATGTCTTGGGATGCTCAGGAGCAAAAGGTTCCTTTGCCACCTTTATGTTGCGTGAAGAAGCGATTATTGGTGGGAATCATAAAAGCATTACCCGACTGGCCTTTTCAAGATGTCTTGAGAGAAGTTCCAAGAGTCGCTCAACGACAAGTAATTTCCGAAAGTATTCGTCACATATGAAGGAGGTGGAGTTTATCAAGTTGGAACAAAATAATATGACCGCCAAAGATGACTTTCAACATAATATAAACATGAGGATGATGATTCATTCAATAAAACAGTTCAAGAATAAATTTTAAAGATTTATAAGTTAATTTATCCCCGAACTCAATAACGCTAAAATTGACAACATGATCTTTGCTTTATGCGATAAAATTCAAGAATGCTCGGAAGAATATTTCCATGAAAAGATATCTTTGGATGAAGCGCAAATATCAAGGATATTCCACTAATTTCATGGAGAATAGAAGCCAAAGCTTTAACCAACCGAGTATAATATAATATATGAAGCTCAAAAATGGATTTTCACCCGCCATATGCAGTAATCCACGATATCTGATTATTTCCACAATTTAATAAGGAATGAATACAGGATCATCATTCACCATGCATGTGGTAATCCGCATAGACAGTTATTCCAACGAATAATAAAGAATGGAATAATGAAGGATTCACCATGGGTGCGATAGATCGCACTGACAGTTATTCCCAATAAAATAATAAATAATGGAACCGAGTCCCACTTTAAATGCGCATGCATAAGATATTAAAAAGCGAATAATAAATAATGGAACCGAGTTCGTAAGCCTTACGCATGTGATATTCCGGCGAATAATAAAGAATGAAATATTAGAAGAATTTCACCACGTATGCGATTGCTTATAAATAGGTTATTCAATGTAATAATAAGAATGGAATAATGAAAGAATTTCACCATGTATGCGGTATTAGCATAAACAGTTATTCAATGTAATAATAAAGAATAGAATAACAGAAGAATTTCATCAAGTATAGGGTAGTCCGCGTATACAGGTTATTCCAACAGAATAATAAAGAATGGAATAACAGAAGTTCTCTTCACGAATAAGAAAGAAAGAATACCCCTTATGAGTACAACAAATAATATTCCCTACCTTAAAAAAACTGAATACTGGAGTAGTGAAGTAACAGAATACTTTTCTTCTTTCTTTCTATAGTTTCTCTCTCTAGAGTTTCAGTGAATTCGTAAGAAATAATGAATGAATGAGCTTCTAGTTATAGGAGAATGGACTGAATAATAACTAATTCATGATTGGTCCAGATTGATTTACTTTTAAATGAATCATCCATATTGGTTTACTATTAAAACTTAAAGCAATTCATCCATACCGATTTACTATTAAAACTTTAAACCAAAATGATCCATATTGATTCACTATTATAACTTTCCACCAAATGTCCATATATTGATTTACTATTATATCTTCAACCAACTATTCGAAAATTAACACATCTCCTCATGGAATAATATTGTACCAAAAAATGATTTGGACCGAAAAAAAATATATCTTACGGGTAAATAGTACCCCGTGAATAGTAACTTGTGAATAGTAACTCATGAATAGTAACTCGTGAATAGTACTCCGACACGAAAAGTGTCCCGAATACCCAATTGAACAATATAATCTCCAGACATCAATTATACTAACACAAATAAGTCCAACACAATGGAACTATAAAATTCATCTTTAATCAACACGAACTTATTCATCATTAATATTATAATTCACAATATTTAACAACCGTGTCGTTCCTGGAAAGAGGGGCTTTACGATAAGGATTTCTCCTTATTGGCGCAGCAATTAGGTGACCAAACCTCTCCTTGATGAACTTACAGACATTGTCGATATTGCAAATAATAATATGAATAACTTTATCGCCTCAATTATTGATTTAATAATATATCATATTATGTAGATGATCTTTGTAATAATAATTGAATCAATAATATGAGAGATATGATGCCGCATGATTCTTTGTAGCAATAATTGAGTATAATGAGTGACTTCTCACGTAAGCATCAATAATCAATACTGGTGTGCTCTTATGCAACCACAGCATATACTATACTTTTACTACTAGGTAGTTCAACAGTTTTAACGGTAACACCTCCGCCGTTATTTTTATAGAAAGATATTTTTGTCATTTTCTAACTACGACAATACTTCCGTTGTGGGGTCCACCGATGATTGTGTCGTCGTACGAATATTTCATGTTAAAACGAATATTCCCCGACTAATCGAATATTATATAACCACTTGTTTACTTTGCAAAATTTATAAATACTATCCACAACTATAACATTATATCAAATCCACACCATAATATTAAAAAATTATTTTGAGAAAATTAAATATTTATTCATAAAATCTGGGGTCTCACAATCTCCCCTCCTTATGGAATTTTGCCCTCGAAATTTACGTACGTACCTGGTATGCTGAAGAGATGAGGATACCTTGACTTCATTTCAGATTCTAACTCTTGAGGTATAACCTTTGAGTGTTGAATACGATTCTTCTTATCCAAGATTTTAACATGTATCTCCTCATACGTTAAATCTTCTGCTATCTCGTCTGTGACGCCCCCAAAATTAGGTATACATCACCCATCTTGAGTCGCCAGATACATGGTAAAGAATTCAAATACAACTTAATAATACAACTGTCGTGAACAATACGACAAAACATAAACTGTGAGTTTGAATACAAATATTGTCTACTAGAGAGTATACAAACTCAAAAGGAGTTCACATTACAATTATTATCACACTATTTCACAGAATAGTGAGGACTACTAATGCACCATCTAGGACCATCACTCTATTCCCCGACTAGTCCCCGCTACGTTTTCATTTCCTGAAGAGAACAGTGAAAGAAAGGGTGAGCTCAACTAGCCCAGTAAGAAATATTATGACTAAGATAATGCAGAATAATTTATCGTTAGCCTTCAACAGTGTTAAACTTATAAAATATAATAACTATCAAGTTTAACTGTAGCGAAACAAGCAATCCATTAAAAGAGTCAAGTAGGGAATAAAATCTACTATCTTCTATGATTTAAAAGGTTTTTCATCCCTTTTATCGTTGGGACTCAGCTTAAAAAATAATCCACATCATCGAATCACCCCTGCACTATGGCCAAGGATATTCTTTAGTATCACGACCACGAATTATCCATACACTACGGCTTAAGATAATTATGTTTTCATCAACGGTCCTGATCATGCCATAAAACAATTCATCTTTTGCTACTACTGACGAAAGAGAATCCATAGCCATAATCATACCAAAAGCGTCCATTAATGCACTACGGGCTAATGAGGACTTTTTCCACATCATTTTAACATTACGGTTATGATTATACCGAATAATCCTTGGTCATAATCATACCAAGTCCATCTATGCACTACTGACCACGAGATGACTTTCAACATAATATAAACATGAGGATGATGACAATGATATAAGAATTCAATAAAACAAGTTCAAGAATTAATTTATCCGAGGCGATAACGTTCAAATTGTCAACATGATAATCTTTGCTTTGTAGAGTAAAATTCAAGAATGCTCGGAAGAATATTTCCATGAAAAGATCTTTGGATGAAGCGCAAATATCAATGATATTCCACTAATTTAATGGAGTATAGAAGTCAAAGTTTTAACCATCCGAGTATAATAAAGAATGGAATAACAAAAGAAATCACCATGCATGCGATGTATCGCATGCATGTTATTCCAACGAATAATAAATAATGGAACCGTCCGCATATAACGCAGAGCAGGATATTCAACGAAAATAATAAAGAATGGAACCGGTCCCACGTAACGCACGATGGATATTACGGCGAATAATAAATAATGGAACCAGGTCAGGCGTAAAACGCACGCATGTGATATATTAGATATAATAATAAATAATGGAACCAAGTCCTCAAGGCGTAACGCACGCATGTGATATTCCGCGAATAATAAATAATGAAATAACGTAAGAATTTCACCAAGTATAGGTAGCATGATATCAAAAGTTATTCCAATGTAATAATAAATAATAGAATAATGAAGTTCTCTTCATGAATACAAAAGAAATAATACCCTTACCGTAAAAAGAAACTAATATAAGAGTAGGGAAGTAGCGAGAATACTTTTATATAGTTTCTCTATAATTTCTCTCTCTAGAGTTTCAAAGAATTCTTAAGAAATAATGAAGGAATGAGCTTATTTATAGGAAAATGGACCAATAGTAACTAATTCATGAACTATCCAGATTGATTTACTTTTAAGCAGACGGTCCATATTGGTTTACTATTAAAACTTAAAGCAACAAATCCATCTTGATTTACTATTAAAACTTTAAACCAAATGATCCATATTGATTCACTATTATAACTTTCCACCAAATGTCCATATTGATTTCTATTATTATATCTTCAACCAACTGATTCGAAAAATTAGCACATCTCCTCATGGAATAATATTGTACCCAAAAATGATTTGGACCAAAAAGAAATATATTTTACGGGTGATCAATAGTACCTCGTGAATAGTAACTCGTGAATACTAACTCGTGAATAGTAACTCATGAATAGTAACTCGTGAATAGTAACTCATGAATAGTAACTCATGAATAGTAACTCGTGAATAGTAACTCGTGAATAGTACTCTGACACAAAATGTGTCCCGAATACCCGATTGAACAATACTGAGTGACTTCTCACATAAGCATCAATAATCAATACCGTATACTACTATGCAACCACGCGTATTACTGTACTTTTAACACCGGGTGTTTCAACAGTTAACGGTAAAACTTCCGCCGTTATTTTCATAAAGTATTTTTGTCGTTTTCTCAATCCGACAATAATTCCTTTGCGGGATCCACCAATGATTGTACCGTTGTACGGATATTCCCCGACTAAAAGAATATTCCCCGACCAATCGAATATTATATAACCACTTGCTTACTTTGCAAAATTTGTAAATATTACCTACAACTATAACATTACATCAAATCAACACCATAATATATAAAAAAAAATTATTTCGAGAAAATTAAATCTTTATTCATAAAATCCGGGGTCTCACATCGTCTAGTTCTAATTTAATAACGTGGTTCGGGTCGTCCACATATTTACGTAATATCGATACGTGAAAAAAAATGTTATGAACACGCGACATATTTGGTGGTAAAACGAGTCTATAGGCCACAGTTCCTAATTCATCGAGGATTTCAAATGGGCCAATTAAATCGAGGGTTGAGATTTCCTCTCTTTATCGATTCTTGCTTCTAGAATAATGCCCTCTTGAACCTTCTTAATTCTTCACATTCATCAGCTTCGGGTGTGTAGCTTGAGCGGTTTTAACTTTATCGATTAAAGTCGATTCTACTCTTATATTCGTTATCTTCACGGGGGTTCGTATATTCGCACTTGTAAACGCATACGATCTTCTACTCAACGCGTCAGCTACCACGTTCGCTTTTCCTACGATGGTATTGAATGGTATGATCGTAATCTTCAACAGCTTAAGTCAACGTCTTTGGCACATGCTATGTTCGTTTTAGGTGAAGAAAATATTTGAGGGTTTTAGAAATGGGTTTTGTACTGGGGTCAATACAAAATTCGATTTCACGCTTTAGGGGTAGGCTAAGAAGTCTTCAAGAATACGTCAGAAAATTTATTAACAATAGAAATATCATTCAAAACTATGACCCTCATCCAAGACTTGGATAGTACGTCACATTGATACCTATGAACTTGCCATCGTCATTCACGACGTCGCCTACAAAAAGTCTTGCTTCGATGCATTCCACACAAGGAAGTCAACAACGAAAGGACCGGGGCTCTTTACTTATGGCTTGATATGACAATGATTGACTTTAGTGGTTTGGTTGTTTGAATTCACATAACAGGTTGGTTAGGAATATGAAAGCTAACAACCTTACAAAAAGCATGATGAGTAGTTAACAAATCGATTCCTAAAATCGCATCAAAGGCAAGTATTTTCAAAGAGATAAGATTGACAGGTAACATGAAAGTGTCAATTTGAATTAAACAAGATTTATAAATAGTGGAGGTAACGAAGGTTTCTCCCAACTGAGTTTCAACAGATAAATCAAAATATAACTTCTTCGGAGTTAAATTCAAACATTGAACACAACTAGGTGAAATAAAAGAGTGTGTAGAACCGGTATCTAACACAGTATAAACTTCGCAAGAGTTTATGATTAACTTACCCGTGATAATTTTATTTAGGTTCCTCGTCAAAAAAAAATGCTCTCTCTTAAACTACCGACTTTGGCTTGTCTGGGACATCCTTTGGCATCATTGGGACATCCTTTGGCATCACTATCCCAGCTGGACTTGACTTTGGTGCACGACAAAATCGGGCTAGGTGACCTTCTTTTCCACAATTGTAACATGCTTTGGACTGCATCACACAGCTCGGACTGATATGTCCCTCCACTCCGCATTTGAAGCATACGACCGGCGATCGTTCTCCTTCCTTAACAGGTGTTGGTGTTGTTGTCTTTCCATCATTATTGAACCTTCTCTTCTTGAAATTTCCACTTCTATTATCTTGGCCATGATTACCACCGAAGTGGTTACCATTCTTGGCGTGATAATTTCCCCCACGATGGTTATCATTGTTCCGATGGTCGCTAAGCCAAGATTTATTATTATCATGTTATTGGTCGTTACCTTTTGGTTGTCTTTGAATCATTATCGCTCGCCCAATAATCGAGCCCTATTCACAACATCTGAATATAAACAAAGTTTATGAGAAATAAGGTATTGACGTATATCGGGTTTCAAACCTCTTAGAAACATTCGCGTTATTCGCTCCACATTATCGACCAAATGGGATGCAAATCGGGATGACTCGGCAAACTTAGCCTCGTACTGCGACACGGTCATATTGTTTTGTTCCAACTTGATAAACTCTACCTCCTTCATGTGACGAATACTTTCGGGAAAGTACTTGTCGTTAAACAGCTCTTGGAACTTCTCCCAAGACATCTTGAGTGCGTCAGGCTGGGTACGTTTTACAGATTCCCACCAATAATCTGATTCTTCACGCAACATAAAGGTGGCAAAGGGAACCTTTTGCTCCTCGGAGCATCCCAATACATCAAATATCTTTGGGATCTGCTTTAACCACGTCTCCGCCTTAAGTGGTTCTGGCTTTCCCAAAAACTCCGGTGGTCCTAGCTCCTTGAACTGCTTAGCGGTAACTGACCATGGGTTGCCATTGTTTCCACCTGCATTATGAATAGGAGTCTCTCTCGCCTGATGTTGCATGAATTGCATAAAGCCTCTGAACATCCCATCGTTCATCATTTCATCGGTGTTATTGTATACCTGAGGATTATTATCTTCCTGTTGCACATTATCCTGGATATTGATCGTTGGTGACTCAACGGTCTCATGTGCTTCATTGTTTATCCCAACATTTTTAGATGCCATTTTCAAATACTTCCACAAAACAAGGGTTAATTAACTTGTCACATAATATCCATATACTCTGACCGACCAATTAAATACCAAATAAACTTAGGTAGGTCATACTAGCGAAGGAATTCTCCGTCTCTCCCCTCCTAGTTTTTTTTATCACATCTCAGCCAGTGATCATATCCCTAAGCTTTGATACCAACTATGACGCCCCCAAAATAGGTATACATCACCCATCTTGGGTCGCCAGATACAAGGTACTGAATACAAATACAACTTAATTATACAACAGTCGTGTAAAATACGACAAAACATAGGCTGTGAGTTTTAATACAAATATTGTCATCTAGACAATATCCACACTTAATGGAGTCCTCATTACAATTATTATCACACCATTTCACAGAATAATGAGGACTACTAATGCACCATCTAGGACCATCACTCTGTTCCCCGACTAGTCCCAACTACATTCTCATTTCCTAAAGAGAGCAGTGAAAGAAAGGGTGAGCTCAACTAGCCCAGTAAAAAATATTATGACTAAGATAATGCAGAATAAATTATCAATAGCCTTCAACAGTATAACAACTGATAGAATATAATAGACAACAAGTTTTAGATCAAAAACTGCAGCGGAATAAGCAATCCATTAGAAGAATCAAGTAATGTATAAAATCTACTGTCTTCTATGATTTAAAAAGTTTTTCATCAAATTTATCACCGAGACTCAGCTTAATAAATAAAATCAAATCATCCCTGCTCCACGGCCAAGGATATTCATGTAATCATCAATGGTCATGACTATACCGAATAATCCCTGGTCATAATCATACCAACAACTGTCCACCAATGAACTACATACCAATGAGTACTTTTACCACATCATTCGTCACATTACGCTCATGATTATCTGAAAATAATCCACGGTCATAATCATACCAAGTCCATCTACGCATGCGTAAGCGAAAGATGACTTTCAACATAATATAAGCATGAGGATGATGACAATTCATAAAACAAGTTCAAGAATAAATTTTAAAGATTTATAAGTTAATTTATCCTAAACTCAATAACATCCAAATTGACAACATGATCTTTGCTTTGTGCGGTAAAATTCAAGAATGCTCGGAAGAATATTTCCATGAAAAGATCTCGGATGAAGCGCAAATATCAAGGATATTCCACTAATTTCATGGAGTATAGAAGCCAAAGCTTTAACCAATTGAGTATAATATAATATATGAAGCTATGCAAATGGATTTTCACCGCCATCACGAATCCACGATATCTGAATCATTTCCACAATTTAATAAGGAATGAATACACAAGATCATTCACCATGCGTGTGGTAATCCACATAGGCAGTTATTCAATGAATAATAAAGAATGGAATAATGAAGGATTCACCATGCGTCGATAGACTACACCGATAGGTTATTCCCAACAAAATAATAAATAATGGAACCGAGTTTGGTAGTAACGCTTTCAAGCGTGATATTTCACGAATAATAAATAATGGAACACGGTCCCGGCGTAAAACACACGCAGATGGGATATTTCGACAAAGATAATAAAGAACGGAATATTAGAAGAATTTCACCATGTATGCGGTGATTGCGCATAAACAAAGTTATTCCAATGAATAATAAGAATGGAATAACGAAGAATTTCACTATGTATGCGGTATTTGGATAAAACAAAGTTATTCAATGAATAATAAAGAATGGAATAACGGAAGAATTTCACCAAGTATAGGGTAGTCCGCATATACGAGTTATTCCAATGAGAATAATAAAGAATGGAATAACGAAGTTCTCTTCACGAATAAGAAAGAAAGAATACCCTTATGAGTACAACAAATAATATTTCCTACCTTAGAAAAAGCCTAATCTTTGGAGTAGTGATGTAGCGAATACTTTTCTTCTTTCTCTTTATAGTTTCTCTCTCAGAGTTTCAAAGAATTCGTAAGAAATAATGAAGGAATGAGCTTATTTATAGCGAGAATGGACCTGAATAAGAACTAATTCATGAACGGTCCAGATTGATTTACTTTTAAACGAAGCGGTCCATATTGGTTTACTATTAAAACTTAAAGCAACGGTCTATCTTGATTTACTATTAAAACTTTAAACCAAATGATCCATATTGATTCACTATTATAACTTTCCACCAAATATCCATATTGATTTACTTATTATATCTTCAACCAACGATTATCGAAAAATTAGCACATCTCCTCATGGAATAATATTGTACCCAAAAAATGATTTGGACCAAAAAGAAATATATCTTACGGGTGAATAGTACCCGTGAATAAGACTCTTGAATAGTAACTTCGTGAATAGTAACTCGTGAATAGTAACTCGTGAATAGTACTCAAACCGAAAAGTGTCCCGAATACCCAATTGAACAATATAATCTCCAGACATCAATTATACTAACACAAATAAGTCCAACACAATGGAACTATAAAATTCATCTTTAATCAACACGAACTTATTCATCATTAATATTATAATTCACAATATTTAACAACCGTGTCGTTCTGTGGAAGAGGGGGCTTTCCGATAAAGATTTTTCCTTATTGGCAGCGCTTGATTAGGTGACCAAACCTCTCCTCGATAGAACTTCTGAACATTGTCGATATTGAAAATAATAATATGAATAACTTTGTCATCTCAATTATTGATTTAATAATATATCATATTATGTAGATGATAATGTAACAATAATTGAATCAATAATATGAGATGTGAGACCCCAGATTTTATGAATAAAGATTTAATTTTCTCGAAATATTTTTTTAATATTATGGTGTAGATTTGAGATAATGTTATAGTTGTGGGTAGTATTTATAAATTTTGCAAAGTATGCAAGTTGTCATATTATATTCGATTAGTCGAGGAATATTCGTTTGAATAGGGAATATTCGTACAACGGCACAATCATTGGTAGACCCCACAACGAAATTATTGTCGGATTGAGAAAACGACAAAAATACTTTATGAAAATAACGGCGGAAGTTTTACCGTTAATCTTTGTTGAACTACTCTTAGTAAAAAATACGATGTCTGGCGTGGTTGCGTAGTAGCACCTACGATATTAATTATTGATGCTTACATGATAAGTCACTTTCGGTTTTGTTGGTATTATTAATGTAATAATACGAAAACCTTTTTATATAAAATAGAATACTTTTATAAAGTTATTCTATAAATAGAATATATTATATTCTATTATGCATAGTGTTAAGATAAATATTCTGCATAGTATTTTGCATAGTAAAATCTTTTTATATAAAACATAATACTTTTATAAAGTTATCTATTTTATTAGACAATAATTAGAATATATTATATTTTATTATGCATAGTATTTGCATAGTGCTGCGCATAGTATTTTGCATAGTAAAATCTTTTTATATAAAATGAATACTTTTATAAAGTTATACATTTTTATTGACAATAATTAAAATATATTATATTTTATTATCGTAGTATTTGCATAATTATGTCTGCGATAGTGTTTGCATAGTAAAATCTTTTATAAATTTATTCGTTTTATTAGATTATAAATAGAATATATTTTATTTTTATTTAAAAGATTTTGTTTTAAATATGGACCGTCAGATTAAAGTAAATCAATCTGGACCATTCATGAGGTAGTTACTATGCAGAAGAAAGTATTCTGCTACTTCACTACTTATATATCCAGTACTCTTCTTCTTAATGTAGGGAATATTATTTGTTGTACTCGTAAAGGGGTACTCTTTCTTTCTTATTTATGAAGAGAACTTACATTATTCCATTCTTTATTATTACATTGGAATAACTCAGATCATGCAGTGAGCTACCCTATACTTGGTGAAATTCTTACATTATTCCATTCTTTATTATTATGTTGGAATAACATGTATATGCAATCTTTGCATATATGGTGAAATTCTTCTAATATTCCATTCTTTATTATTACATTGGAATATCCTGTCATGCATGCATTTTACTGGGGGACTGGTTCCGTTATTTATTATTTTGTTGGAATATCATGTATGCATGCGTTTTACACCTACTTGGTTCCGTTATTTATTATTCATTGGAATATCCGATCGGTCTAATTTCACCTAACTTTGGTTCCGTTATTATTATTACATTGGAATAACTTTTATACATCTTAAATCTGCGCATGCATGGTGATTTCTTTGTTATTCCATTCTTTATTATACTCAGTTGGTTAAAGTTTTGACATCTATACTCCATGAAATTAGTGGAATATCCTTGATATTTGCGTTTCATCCAAAGATCTTTTCATGGAAATATTTTTCGAAAGCATTCTTGAATTTTACTCTACAAAGCGAAGATCATGTTGACAATTTGAACGTTATCGGTTCTGGATAAATTAATTCTTGAACTTGTTTTATTGAATTCTTATATCATTGTCATCATCCTCATGTTTATATTATGTTGAAAGTCATCTGTGGCTCAGTAGGTGCATAGATGGACTTGGTATGATTATGACCGAGGATTATTCAAGATAATCATGGCCGTAATGTTACAAATGATGTTGAAAAAAGTCCTCATTGGCCCGTGAGTGCATTGATGGATAGTTTTTGGTATGATTATGGCTATGGATTCTCTTGACCAAGTATGCAAAGATGAATTATTTTATGGCATGATCAGACAGTTGATGAAAACATGATTATCTTTAGTAGTAGTGCATGGATAATTCGTGATCGTGATCTTAAAGAATATCATTGTCAGTAGTGCGGCGGGGTGATTCTATGATTTGGATTATTTATTAAAATTTGAGTCCCGTGATAAAAGTGATGAAAAACCTTTTAAATCATAAAAGATAGTAGATTTTATTCTCTACTTGACTCTTATAATGGATTGCTTGTTCATTGCAGCTTAAACTTGATAGTTATTATATTTTATAAGTTTAACATCATGTTGAAGGCTAACGATAAATTATTCTCGCATTATCTTAGTCATAATATTTCTTCTTGGGCTAGTTGAGCTCACCCTTTCTTTCATTCTTTTTCGGAAATGAGAACGTAAATGGGACTAGTCGAGGAACAGTGATGATCCTAGATGTTTGCATTAGTAGTCCTCATTATTACGTGAAATAGTGTGATAATAATTGTAATGAGGACTCCTTTTGAGTTTGTATACTCTCTAGTAGACAATATTTGTATTCAAACTCACAGTTTATGTTTTATCGTATTATACACGACAGTTGTATTATTAAGTTGTATTTGAATTCTGTACCATGTATCTGGCGACTCAAGATGGGTGATGTATACCTAATTTTGGGGGCGTCACAGTTGGTATCAAAGCTTAGGGATATGTGAGACTAGAACTAGGAGGGGAGAGACGGGGAATTCCTTCGCTAGTATGACCTACCTAAGTTTATTTGGTATTTAATTGGTCGGTCAGAGTATAGGGATAATATGTGATATGTTATTTAACCCTTGTTTTGTGGCAGTGTTTTGAAATGGCAGCTGAAAATATTCATAATGGAGTGAATGTGACCGTTGAGACACCTTTAGTCACTAATCAGGTTAATGCGGTGTCAGACGAAGAGCAAATTAAAGATATCTACGTGGTGAATGAAGAACTAATAGTTGCACCCGAGCTAGTTGCAGAGGTAGCAGCTGAGAGTGAGGAAGAGGAGGAAGAAGAGGAACCTGAGGAGAATTGGTTAGACGAATTTTATGATCGAAATTTAGCATTACAAAATCGTATTCATGAGTTAGAAGAGCAGGCTAAAGAACGGCAGGCTGTCGTGGAGCAAAGATATGTAACAATTCAAAATTGTGTTACCCGATGTGCGATGTTTGAACAGAAGCACTCTTTGGCAGAGTATAAGATATTAGAGCTGGAATCTTGGAATGCTATGATCAAAGTTCTGATGAAAGCAGAAACGTCTGAACGAAGGAGAATAGATGATGCATGGGTAAAAGCTGCATGACGCGTTGATATTGTCTAAAAAGACGTCCGATCCAATAAAGTCAAAATAGATGAAATGAATTTTGCTTTTTGGACAACAATTGGGAGAATCCAATATCGAATTCGGAATTACCCTGTACAGAGCGGTCAACCCCAATTCAATATGGATCGGGGAGTAATGATTCAAATCATGGATCAGGAATGGGATGAAGCATTTAAGGGTGGAATGTACCCTATAGCAAAGTCAAATCCAGTAGTTTAAGTGGGAGCGTTTGTCGATGAACCCGAACGAAGTTATTACGGGTAAGTTAATGATAAACTCTTGCGAAGTTTATACCTTATTAGATACCAGTTCTACCCACGCTTTTATTTCACCTAGTTGTGTTCAATGTTTGAATTTAACTCCGGAGAAGCTAGATTTTGATTTTTCTGTTGAAACTCAGTTGGGAGAAACCTTCGTTACATCCACTATTTATAAATCTTGTTTAATTCAAATTGTCACTTTCACGTTACCTGTCAATCTTATCTCTTTGAAAATACGTGCCTTTGATGAGATTTTAGGAATCGATTGGTTAACTACTCATCATGCTTTTCGTAAGGTTGTTAGCTTTTGTAAGACCCCAACTTATTATTAATGAAATTTAATTTTCTCTATTTATTATTTTGAAATAGTAAGGGTTGATTTGATTAATGTGGATAGTTATGGGTAAAATACGCAAATATTTCAAAATAAGCAAAGTGGTTATAAAATATTCATTGTTGTCGGGGAATATTCGTTTGGTCGTGGAATATTAAATCTTGTCGGGAATATTAAATGCGACGCCGTAGCGACCGTGTGTGGGCCCCATGTAAAAAGCGATTGGATGAAGAAAATGACAAATATAAGTTGTTTAAAAATAACGGCGTAGTTATTCACCGATTATCTTGTTAAAATACTCTTTTGGTTAAAACACACGAGTAGCACGGTATTGCACCAATTATTGATTCTTACGTGAAGAAGGCACTACTCGATAATGGTTACATAATTCTTGCTCAATATTTTATTGATTTAATAATTCTTTGCGTTGATATTTTATATTCTTTGTTGTTTGATAATTGTCATTACATAGTATTTTTCATTATCGAAGCAATAATTCATATTATCCTCGAATAATATTATTAGATAACATTATTGGCAATGTCTAGAAAGTTACATCTAAGGAGAGGTTTGGTCACCTAATTGCGCGCCCGAAGAAGGAGAAATTCTTATTGGAAAGCCCTCTTCCTCAGAACCTGCACAGTTTATCGATATTGTGATTCTCATAATATTATTTGTGAATAAATAATTATTGATTCATATGATGAGAAAATATTGATTTTATGTGGATATAGATGGAGAAAATTTTTAGTGTGACAATTGTTGAAAATTGAAATTTTATCTTTTACGATAAAATAATTCATTTAAATATATTATTATATTTTAATAATATAATAATGGTGATATTTTTACAACGAATGTGGGATATATGAGTATCTGAGGAGGAAGAATATTTTTGTTGCAATAAATGTTTAAAACATGTTAAACATGTCGCTTGGACCCCATTTATTGAATGAAATTTGATTATAACTTTTGTAAAATCGTCCGTTTGTGGATTTCGGTCAATTTCTGTTTGGAATTTGGAAAAACTTTCTTCTGCAAAGTTGTAGAGAATTGAATTTCCTATAAAATGTCGCGAGATTCGAATTTTCTGATAAAAGGGCTATTTATTATGAATTATTGAAGTTCCGAAGCTCCGAAATAATTAATTTTTGGAAGTTTAAAATATTTTTAATTACAAAAACGTTTTTTAAAAGTTTTGTGAGGTGGGCAACTTGTGTTGAATGCTGAATTCAGTTGATAAAAAATCTGCGTAAGAATTTAATAAATATATATTAATATTTTATTAAATTTTACGCTTTAATGTTCTAAGCGATTTCCTATAAATAGGGTCTTAGGTTAGAATTGAAAATCACACCGAAAATCAAGTTTTCTCTCTCTATATTATCGCGTATTCTTGTGAGTATTTTGAGTATACTTTGAGTATTGCTATACTATCGGTGCAAGTTCAAGTCATAACTTATATCCTGTGTTTAACTAAGATCTTGTCTTTCGAGGTAAGGGATATTATTATTTTTTAGTAATGATATTATTTCTTCAATATCATTATCTTTGAAATATTGATCTGAAGTTTTATCAAATTTGGAACTTTTGGTGTTTGAGTTACTATTCACGTATCGGACTATTCACGTGATACTCTGATCTTATTCACGAATCGACCTTATTCATCGAAAAAATAAAAATTTTCCTTTTAAATCTAAAATATCTATTGTGGATACTAGCGTTGATTGTATCCATGTTTTGATCATTCTTGAATTTTACACCACTATGATTATTTTTGAGGTATTTTTGGACATGGATAAAACAAAGTACGAATCCTTAATCCTTAATCCTTGTCATTTTGTTTCACTGGATTCGTTTCTTTAAAAATATTTTTCATCATCTTGATCTTAAATGATGATATTATGGAATATCTTTGGCACAGTAGTGCAAAGATGAATGATTTCTGAAGAATATCTTTGGCCGTAGTGCAAAGATGAGCAGTATTGAGATGAATATGATAGGTGATTAATATCTTTGGCCGTAGTGCAAAGATGAGCAGTGTTTAGATGAACATGACCAATGATGAATATCTTTGGCTCAGTAGTGCAAAGATGAATATTTGATTCGGATATATATTGATTGATGTTACGAGAATAAAAGATGAGCGATGAACTTTTAAATTCATACATAGAAGATAGTAGTTTGCATTCTCTACTTAAATCTTCTAATGAATTATTATTTCATTGCGAATATTGATTTAAAATTTGTTGTCTATTGTATTCTATTAGATTTTTCCTGTTGAAGACTAACGATAATTTGTTGTATATTATCTTAGTCATAATATTCTTTACTTGGGCTAGTTGAGCTCACCCTTTTCCTTGTTGTTCCATTTTTCTTCTCGGGAGGCGAGAATGTAGCGAGTACTTAGTGGGGTATGGAATGAAGGTTCTAGAGAGAGTTGTTTAGTAGTCCTCACCATTTTGTAAAATAATGTATCAATAATTATGATGGGGATTTATTTGCGTGTGGATATTGTACAGATGGCAATATCTCGTATTTAAACTCACAGCTTTATATGTTGTAATAATAAAGTTGTAGTTGTTTACATACCATGTATTGACAACTCGAATGGGTGATGTATACCTATTTTGGGGGCGTCATGACTTTCATATTCTTAACCAACTGTTATGCGAATTCAATGACAACCAAACCACTAAAAGTCGATCATTTATCATATCAAGCCATAAGTAAAGAGCCCGGTCCTTTCGTTGTTGACTTTCTTGTGTGGAATGCAAAGCCGGACTTTACAGAGGCGACATCATGAATGACGCGATGACAAGTTGATAGGTATTAATGTGACGTGTTATCCAAGTCTTGGATGAGAGTCAGCGATTTTAAATGATATTTCTATTGTTAATAAATTTTCCGGCGTATTCTTGAAGACTTCTTAGCCTACCCTACTAGGCGTGAAATCGAATTTTGTATTGACCTCTAATACAAAACCCATTTCTTAAACCCTCAAATATTTTTTCAACTAAAATGAACGTAACATGCGCTAAAGACGTTGGCTCGAGCTGTTGAAGATTACGATCGTACCATTCAATACCATCGTGGAAAGCGAACGTGGTAGTGACGCGTTGAGTAGAAGATCGTATCGTTCTGAGTGTGATGTTGTTAACCTGAAAGGCCCATTTAAATGCGACTTACAAATGATGAAGATAGAGTTAAAGACTCTAGGAACCTAAGTGAAGATAAAGAATATATGAGTAGAATCGACTTTAATCGATAAAGTTAAAATCGTTCAAGATCTGAGACCGGAGGATAAATGTGAAGAAGAAGGTTCAAGAGGCGTTATTCTAGAAGCAAAAATCGACGAAGAGAGGAAATCAACCCTCGATTTAATTGGCCCATTTAAAAGTCTCGATCGGTAGGAACTATGGCTTATAGACTCGCTTTTACCGCCAAGTATGTGGGTAATGTTCATAACGTTTTTTTAACGTATCGATGTTACGTAAATATGTGGACGACCCAAACCACATTATTAAATTAGAACTAAGCGATATAGCGGAAGATTTAACGTGTGAGGAGATCGTGTTAAAATCTTAGATAAGAAGGATCGTATTCAACACTCAAAGGTTATACCTCAATAATTAGAATCAAAATGAAGTCAAGGTATCTTCACCTCTTGACATACCGTGCGTCACGTAAATTTCAAGGGCAAAATTTCATAAGGAGGGAGATTGTGAGACCCAGTTTTATGAATAAAGATTTAATTTTCTCGAAATATTTTTTAATATTATGGTGTGGATTTGAGATAATGTTATAGTTGTGGGTAGTATTTATAAATTTTGTAAAGTATGCAAGTTGTCATATTATATTCGATTGGTCGGGGAATATTCGTTTTAACGGGGAATATTAAATACAACGACACAATCATTGGTGGACCTAACGAAATTATTGTCGGATTGAAAAAACGACAAAAATACTTTATGAAAAAATAACGGCGGAAGTTTTACAGTTATCTTGTTGAACTACTCGGTAGTAAAAAATACGATGTACTGCATTGGTTGCATAGTAGCACACTTAGATTAATTATTGATGCTTACGTGATAAGTCACTTTCGGTTTTGTTGGTATTATTAATGTAATAATACGAAAAATCTTTTTATATAAAACATAATACTTTTATAAAGTTATTCTATAAATAGAATATATTATATTCTATTATGCATAGTGTTGCATAAATATACTGCATAGTATTTTGCATAGTAAAATCTTTTTATATAAAACATAATATTTTATAAAAGTTATCTATTTTATTAGATAATAATTAGAATATATTATATTTTATTATGCGTAGTGTTTGCATAATGCTGCGTAGTATTTTTTATATAGTAAAATTTTTATATAAAATGCAGAATACTTTTATAAAGTTATACATTTTATTAGATAATAATTAGAATATATTATATTTTATTATGCATAGTGTTTGCATAGTAAAATCTTTTATAAAGTTATTCATTTTATTAGATTATAAATAGAATATATTATATTTTTATTTAAAAGATTTTGTTTTAAATATGAATAGTCAGATTAAAGTAAATCAATCTGGACCGCTTAAATGAGTTAATTCTTATCACGATCCATTTTTCTATAAATAAAGCTCATTCATTCATTATTTCTTACGAATTCAATTTGAAACTCTGAGAGATAAACTATAGAGAGAAAGAAGAAAGTATTCTGCTACTTCACTACTTATATATCAAGTACTCTTCTTCTTAAGGTAGGGAATATTATTTGTTGTACTAAATAAAGGGTACTCTTTCTTTCTTATTTATGAAGAGAACTTACATTATTCCATTCTTTATTATTACATTGGAATAACTTTGTATACGCTGGGCTACCCTATACTTGGTGAAATTCTTCTGTTATTCCATTCTTTATTATTATGTTGGAATAACCTGTCTATGAAAAGTATTGCATACATGGTGAAATTCTTCTAATATTCCATTTTTTGTATTCTCTTGGAATATCATATGCACATATGCGTTTCTGTAGGACTGAATTCCGATTATTTATTATTACATTGGAATATCATGCACATGTAAGGTTTCTGGCGGGACTGATTCCGTTATTTATTATTACATTGGAATATCATATACGGTGCAAATTACTTTGACGAAATCCGTTATTATTATTACATTGGAATAACTTTTGTCTGTCTGCGCAATCTGCCGCATGCATGGTGATTTCTTTTGTTATTCCATTCTTTATTATACTCGATTAGTTAAAGTTTTGACTTCTATACTCCATGAAATTAGTGGAATATCCTTGATATTTGCGTTTCATCCATATCTTTTCATGGAAATATTTTTTACGAGCATTCTTTAATTTTACTCTACAAAGCGATGATCATGTTGACAATTTGAGCGTTATCGGTTCTGGATAAATTAATTCTTGAACTTGTTTTATTGAATTCTTATATCATTGTCATCATCCTCATGTTTATATTATGTTGAAAGTCATCTACGTGGCTGTGTGGTGCATAGATGGACTTGGTATGATTATATTAGGGATTATTTAGTATAATCATGGCCGTAATGTTACAAATGATGTTGAAAAAGTCCTCGTTGGCCGTAGTGCATTAATGGACGATTTTGGTATGATTATGGCTATGGATTCTCTTGACGAGGGTGCAAAGATGAATTGTTTTATGGCATGATCGGGACCGATTGATGAAAATATGATTATCTTTAAGCCGTAGTGTATGGATAATTAAGTGTCGTGATACTAAAGAATATCCTTGGTAGTAGTGCGAGGGTGATTCGATGATGTGGATTATTTATTAAAATCGAGTCTCGGCGATAAAAGTGATGAAAAACCTTTTAAATCATAAAAGATAGTAGATTTTATTCTCTACTTGACTCTTCTAATGGATTGCTTGTTACATTGCGATTAAACTTGATAGTTATTATATTTTTATCGGTTTAACACCGCTGAAAAACTAACGATAAATTATTACGCATTATTTTAGTCATAATATTTCTTATTGGGCTAGTTGAGCTCACCCTTTCTTTCACTTTATTCTCTTGTGAAATGAGAACGTAAATTTGGGACTAGTCGGAGAACGCAGTGATGATCCTATATGGTGCATTTGTAGTCCTCACTATTCTGTGAAATAGTGTGATAATAATTGTAATGAGGACTCCTTTTGAGTTTGTATACTCTCTAGTAGACAATATTTGTATTCAAACTCACAGTTTATGTTTTGTCGTATTATTGTACCTGACAGTTTATATTATTAAGTTGTATTTGAATTATGTACCATGTATCTGGCAACTCAAGATGGGTGATGTATACCTAATTTTGGGGGCGTCACATGAGAGATATGATGCAGCAATTACTGTAGCAATAATTGAGTATAACTGAGTGACTTCTCACGTAAGCATCAATAATCAATACCGTGTGCTACTATGCAACCACGCATATTACTGTACTTTTACTACTGGGTAGTTCAACAGTTTTAACGGTAACACCTCCGCCGTTATTTTTATAGAAAGATATTTTTGTCGTTTTCTAACTACGACAATACTTCTTGTTGGGTCATGATCCTTTTCATCATTGGGCCGGACTTAATGGGCTCTTCCCTTAAATCACGTTACTTTTGTCCTAATTGGTCCGAATGATTTGGACCCAGTTATTTGATTATTCTATTGGGTCCTTTTAATTGGATCCGGTCATATGGGTCATCTCTATTATTGGGCTTAGTCATTGGAGTGGCCCATTACACAAATTGTTACTTAACCCTTTTATTGACCAGTAATCATGATAAAAAAGATAGTTGACTATTATGAGGATGGGACTCAGATGACCGGCGGTGGCAAATAGTGGTAGCAAGTAAGGAAGTAGGCTACATACTTTAAATTTGAGATGGCCAGGAGTGGGGAAAGGTGTCGAGGAGATAGTGGGTGGCACGATGGCAAGATGCAGGATGCGTATGGGGCTAGGATCACACAAAAAAGGTAAGTAACAAAACATTACTACACACATCATTATTATTCTCTCTCGAAGCACTAGACATTATTTTCCTCCATTGTTAACCTTGTGATCGCCGATCTCGACTCTCACGTGGGAGCTATCCCCTGAAGCGGTCAATAGTCGAGCTTTTGGTGTTGACTTGTTGAATCTGTGGGGGATATCGGACGCGTCTTGGTGATTGGGACATGGGGAAAGATCTTGGCGTTAACATTGGCGCTAGAAGGAGGTGAGTTCTAGTGTCTGGTATTTTCAATCACGCATTTGTGTTTGTTTCTCGTCGATATTCATGGTGAAAGTAGAACACCTACACTGAAAGGCGACCGATGGTATCGGTGAATCAGCACCACGAGTGTCTGCCAAAGATCGTTTGGGACCTACAATAAGTGTTCACGCCAGCACAGCGTCCAAACGTTCACCTAAAGATTCTCGGCCGAAGGCGGTGGGCAAAGCTAAGCATAAGCTAATTTTCACGATAGAGAAGGAGTCTGGCCATGGTCGGAAATGAGTAGAAGGCACCTCACCTAGAACTCGATACCGAGATGACCAAGACGCAAAAGCCTCGTGATTGGCTAAGATGGCAGATGAAGCAGATAGAGCTATGGAAGTACTTGTGAAGCAGCGATAGGATATAGCTGAGCAGATGGCTCGAATGGCAGAGTTGAGGGATGAAGAGTTTAGTTATGTTCAGTCCGAAGAGCGAGGGCATCGGAGTGGGAAGGAACCTGCTCATTCAGGACGTGAGTCTCGGGGCCAAACCCGAGAAAGAAGAAGATCCCAAAGCCCTACTCCTCAAAGATTGAAGAGGGCATATCACCTGTCGATTCTAAGGAGCGAGGTCGAAGCGAACGAAGAGGTCGATCCGGAGATCGCACTCTGAGAGAATCTGAAGAAGGCACTTGTTGTTGCACATTCTCACCATAGCGCTTTGAGTTCGAGAGGCGAAGTATATCTAGAGGTCATACTCCAGAGAGTCTCTTGAGGATACACCACCACATGGATGCTTCGTCATCGAAAAAGTCCCTCTAAAGTTGGAGGTTTTACATTGTAAGAAACCGATCCGCTCGGAAGAAGAAGTCACCGGGAAAAAGTAGCATCATCTCAACGGAAGGTGTGGAGTATCTGGTTAAAAATTAAAGGAACTTGAGCGACTTAGCGAAAGTACAAAAAACGAAAGATACTTGGGGAAAGAAGGCATCCCTTTTTCCGCGGAGATTACTAAAAAAAAGCTAACCCCACCAAGAAGTTGCCCCACATTTGAGAAAGTTATGATGGATCGGGGATCCCTACGACCCACGATCGGTGTTCGTAGGTGATGGATTATTATGACTTTAGCGATCTTTGCTAAAGTGTCATACTTTTGTCCTGACCTTTCGGAAAGGATGCCCAACGATGGATGGGGACTTTGCCCTCGGATTGAATTTCATCTTGGCGGGACGTATGCGATAAATTTCATGCTTTCGCCGGGAAGCAACAAAGAAGGGAAAACCAATTGGTTCGTTGGCTCGGGTTCGACGATGATTCGAATGAGTCTTTGGGCGATATGTGAAGCGGTTCCAGTGAAGCGATCGGCCAGTGTGAACTGAGCGATCTACAAGTTGTGTTGGACTATTTGAAATGGGTTAGATTTGGTTAAATCGAGAGAAGTTGGTGAAGAAGTTAATGTTTCACCACAGAAGAGTCTCATTGAAGCCTTCGACAAAGTGAAGGCTATATCGTGGTGGAGAAAGCCATGAAACGACCTCAAACGTCCTTCTTGAGGCCAAAGCAGGAGGAGCGGATCGGGACAAAACCGATGGGGACGGAAAGAAGAATGAAGGGAATAAAGACCGCGCTGAAGGCGGGTCGAAGAAATCTGACAATTGGAGATAGGGTGGAGGGCGTTAAAAAAGCTCCCATCCAGAGAGTAAATAGGGGCGTACGACACTTAACAACGATAGGGATGTTATCTTGGATCGATTAAGAATCAACCTATCTTGAGCCACCTCGAGATAACATTAAGCGAAAAAGGGAATCCTCGTAAGTATTGTGATTACCATCGAGCCTCGGACCACGATCTGAAACAGCGTGCTAGTTTGAAAGATTTCATTGAAAGAAAGGTACAAGGCTGGGCTTTAGTTTAGTATATGGCTACCAAGACGAATCTACGACGAGGATAGAGGACTGTTAAAACGACTCGACCCGATTCGATGAAGCGTTGCCGACTCAAGGACGACTGCGAGGCATGTGATAGATGTCATCACTTTGGGGTACTTACAAACAAACTTATTGGAAAAAGCGCTTGAAAGTTACTTGGATTGATCGTATCGATGGCGGTACCCTCCGAAGGCGATAGACCTTATCAGAAATATGGTAATCTCCTTTCTTGATGAGGATTACCCTTGAAAACCATCGAACCGCATGAGGGATCATTGGTGGCTTGGCTAGCTTGAAGTGGGTTCGGTGGATATGAAGCGAATGATGGTAGATAATGGGTCTTACATAGATATTACAGTATGCCCACGCTTATCAGAGGATCCATCTAGATGGGCGAAAGATGGAGATAGGGCAGGAGGCTCCTTTATATGGTTTTAGTAATGACCCGGTCAAGGTGAATGGAACCATTGAACTACTGGTCATCTTCGGAACGACCCCTCAACAGGTAGAAATTATTTATAAATTTTATGTTGTGCGTGTAGATTACAACTTATAATCTTATTTTTGGGAGGCCTACTTTAATTGCTTTACAAGCTGTGACCTCGATCCCTCATTTCAAAATCAAATTTCCTACGGCTCATGGGGTTGGTGAGGTGAAAGGAGATTTGGATCTGGCCAGAAAATGTTATAGAAATGCTGTGATCACTTGAGTGGGGATATAGAAGCAAAAAGCGGACCGTGGCGATAGAAATCGAACCCTTCAACTTGAGAGTAGTTCCGAACCATTGGTCATGCCAATTTGAAGAAATAGAGAGATAGAGCTCATCCGGGCGAGGTGAACAAGACGGTGAAAATAGGTTGAGTCTCTGGGAACCTCTCCGGACGAACCTCATGGAGCTCTTGAGATCTTATGTTGACATCTTCACATGGGAACCTCGGGATATCTTAGGGAGTAGCGAGGGATATTCTTTGAGCATCGGTTGGAAGTGGACCCGTCAAAGAAACCGATTCGACGAAGAGGAGGATCTTTGCACTGAGCGTCGGCGGATCATCGATGAAGAGATTGCAAAAGCTGTTGGCGGTGACTTCATCTTTGAGATCGACTACCCGCGATGGATGGCAAATGTGGTCTTTGGTCGAAGCGAGCGGTAAATGGCGAGTCTGCGCATCGACTATCTGCGTCTGAACAAAGCTTGTCCAAAGGATTTCTACCCGCTGCCCCACATCGATCAGCTCATTGATGCCACTTCGGGGTATGCTTTGTTGAGCTTCATGGATGCATTCTCTGGATATCATCAGATTTCCATGTGTAAAGAGGATATACCGAAGACGGCGTTCATTATGCATCGTTCGGTATATGCCTATAAGAAAATGACTTTCGGCCTCATCAATGCCGGAGCCACATACCAGAGGATGATGAACTATGTCTTCAGATATCAATTTGGGCGAGAATGTGGAGGTGTCGTGGATGACATGATTGTCAAAAGCATGTTGGTGCATAAACATCTGGATGATTTAGAAGAATGCTTTCGAGACAATTCGTCATCCTGACTTGAGATTGAACCCCACTAAGTGCACCTTGATTAGAAATTTGGCAAATTTTGGGTTATCTTGTCGATCGAAGAGGAATTGAAGCCAATCGAGAGAAGATTCAGCGATCTGAACATGAAGACTCCTCGATCATTTAAAGATGTTCAACGTCATTTGGAAGGATTGCGACTTTAAGGAGGTTCATGTCGAAGTCGGCGAAAAAGATGTTTGCCGTTTTTTGATCGTTGAAAGGTAGAAGAATGTGAAAGGCGTTCTAATGGACTTGGTGTGAGGGCGCCTTTTAGAGCATCAAGTCCTACTTATCTTGGCGCCTTTGTTGGTGAAGCCCGCTCTCTTGAGCCTCTATATTTGTACTTAGCGACTAGTTAGATTTGGCGGTAGGAAGCGGTTTTGGTGCGTGAAGTTGGGGTAAAAGCGACACCGATTTATTATATAAGCCATGTCCTTGGGATCTTTGAAACAAGGTACCCAAACATTGAAAAGTTTGCTTTTGCTTTAATAAGCGCTAGTCGAAAGCTTAGGCAATACTTCTAGGGTAGATTGGTAATAGTATACACATATCGACCTTTGAAGAAGATTATGGGCAAACTGAGGTATCGGGGAGATTAAATTGCGTGGACGATGGAGTTGTCCCAATTTTCATTGAATATCACCCCGAACCGCCATCAAAGGGCAAGCCTTGGCTGATTTTGTAGTTGAATGCTCATTTTTGAAGGCGATGAAGTGTGTGGCGGTGAAGGATCGTGAGGCGATTCTGATTCTTGACGAAGCGAGAGTTAATGGGCCTTTGTATGCGAGATGGGTCTTCTACTACTACGGACGTCGGTGGGCGAGGATTATTACGGCGAGTCGGGAGGATTCAAGGTGCAACGAGGCCATCGATTTCGATTCAAAGCGACGAACAATGAAAGTGAGTATGAAGTATATACTCGAAGAGGTTCTGTTAGCGAAGAGTCTTGAAGTCACGAGAGAATAGTCATCTTGATGATTCTCGGTTAGTCGTTAAGCGAATTCTCTGGGAAGTCTGAAGCTCGAGGCCCAAGAATGATCAAGTATTTGGCGAAATTGAAAGAACGACTTGATATTTCTAATCCTACGAGTTTGAAGTCGGCGTAATAACAATTCCATTCTTGATGCACTCTCTCAAATTAGCCACTCTGGGATGTTAACGTCTTTGAAGGATCGGTTTACTTAGAAATTTTGCAACATCTAGTGTTCATCATGAATCGGTAATGTGAGTTAACCAAACCAATTCTTTGGTTGACTCCATATCTGGAGTATCTGGCGATGGTGTTTTACCTTTGGATAGGATGCTAGCGAAAAAATCAAAGTCTGAGTGCTAATTTTGTTACGATTGATGGGGATCTGTTAGAAGGGCTTTCTCGTCTCCACTTCTTTGAAATGTTTGACTCCATCTGAAAATTTGAATATGCTCTCTGAGAAGTGCGTGAGGGCATCTGTGGCGACCATATGGTTCTGCTAAGTCATTAGCCTACAAAGTACTTAAATCGAGAGTCTTCTTGGCCTACCATCTTCAAGGAAGTGACTAAATACGTCAAGAAGTGCGAGAAGTGTTAACTCAACAGTCCGATACCATATCAGCCACTAGAAGAGCTATACTCGATCTTATCTCCTATACCCTTATTTGTGCAGGGGATTGATATCTTTGGGTCATTCTGCAGAAAGCAAAAGGTCAAAATCGGTTTTGTTATAGTTGCCATCGACTATATGACCAAATGGGTAGAAGAAAAGCCACTTAGGTTAATAACGGAAAAGGAATGCTTGAAATTTTTGAAAGAATCAGTAGTATTTCATTTCAGAATTCCTAAGTTGGTAATATCGGATAATGGGCGTCAGTTTGTGGGATCGAAATTTGAAGCATTTTTATAGGCGGGGTCCGGCCGAGAAAAGACTTGATGGCTCATCCTCGATCAAAGCGGACAAGTCGAAGTGACCATAGAACGCCTTCTTGAATGGGATCAAGCGCAGATTGGGCGAAGCGAAGAAGATGGCGGAAGAAGAGTTTCTCGGCGTGTTATGGGCCTATCGGACTACTCAGGGACTTCTGACGGAGAGATTCACCTTCGGTGGCTTTATAGTGCGATGCCTTAGTCCCGTTGAAATTGGATCTCAAGTCTTGAGTTAGTCGATTCAAAGAGATCTACAATGAAGAAGGGTGAAAGCCATCTCGATTTGCTTGATGAAGTCGAAGAAATAGCCTGGTTAAACTAGCGACTATCAGCGGAGTAGCCAAGCATTACAACAAGGGGTAAAGCTTGTTGATTTGAAGTGGGAGATTTTGTTCTCGAAAAATCAAAGCATCTACACCTCGAAATTTAGAAAAGGCGATCTTTGGCGGGAAGGGCCGTATGAAGTCATTTGAAGTCTTTGAAGTGGGGACTTATCGGTTGAAAGGCATTAGACGGGTCGACAATTAAAAATACTTGGCATCTTGCGTGAGCTTAGGAAATACTTTCGATAAATATAATGTCGATTACATCGGAAGTACATAAATATTCACGTCATCATCAATAAAAGTCCTTTTTTCTCAAACGAATCTGTCTTCGTTCTGTTGATTCGATGGTGTAAGGAGGTTTGGGTGGACTTCTTGACCATTCGATGGCGACCTTAATGGCGAGTGGTCTAATGGGTTTGTCGGGCCCGCCGTGGTGGTACGCAAAATGCCATCCCAAAGACGTTATCGAAGCCCTGCGTGGTAAGCGATTATCGACATTTAGACCTTATCGAGGCCCTTCGTGGTAGTAAGTGTCCTTCTTGAGAACGTTATCGGGCCCTTTGTGGTAAGTATGGGCCGTCGTTAGACTGAGACCTTATCGGGCCCTTTGTGGTAAGCAAGTGTTAATCGTCCGCCTTCTTTAGATGTTGTCGGGCCCTTCGTGGTAGGCAAGCGTATTCTTTTCTTTAGACTTATTTGTCGTTCGACCCTTCGTGATAAGCAAATGTCATCTTGTGGTTTTGTTAGGCCTTTTGGGGTAAACAAATTTCTAATGAAGCAGACCTGTCTCACACTTCGGTAACGAATAAGTCTCCTTTTACTTTATTGCCTAAATTTTTTCTAAGTGTTGAGTTCGGAGTGCCTCACTCTTTAACTTCATCTTATCTGTTCTATGACATGCCTAGTTGTTACTTTATAGTTCGAGTTGAGTCCATGAAAGAGTATGTACATTTTTCTAGTTGAATTAATATTGAAGTATTGACAAAAAATAAATTCACTAAATTCATAAGAACAAAGCCCATATTTCATTAATATATCACCAATTACAAGGACAGAAATATGAAATTTTTTTTACAAAAACCCTATAAGCTAAAAAAAAAAAAAGCAGATATCCTCTTGATTTGCGGCTTCATCTTCAGACGAATCGAGAATGGTAGGATCAGCTTCGGCCGCGACAAGTTTTGCCTTGTCCTTTCTTCGGCAATCATAATAACCATCAGAAAACATCTGAACTACCTTCTCATTCATCTCGTTTGACTTTTCGGTATTAAATCCGGTTTGTTCATGAAGCTCTTGATCGAAGGAGGCCCCAAAGCACTGCAAAGCTTCTAACTTACCACGAAGCTCAAGGCGAATGTTTAAATTCATTTCTTTGTCGACACGAGCTTCTTCACGAAGATTATCAACTTGTATACCCGGGCTTTGATTGGCTATCTGAGTTCTTCATTCTGAACCTTAGAGCGTGATTACGAGTGTCAAGTTCAACATTCGGACTCGTCGTCTCTCTGGCTTTGGTGCCTTCGTCTTCTTCTTGAGTCCTCTTTGCGGATCTTGATTCCTCCATTCTTGAGTTAAGTCCTTTTGAAGATTTTCATTATTGAAGAGAGCATCGTAGAATTCGATCCTTGCTTTATTCAAAAGCTGACTTGAGAATGTGTTTCTCGACGAAGCGGCATCCTCTTGACTTGATTTCTTGGTAGCGTGGAAGAAGGCGCTGAAGAAAACCACTAGCTTTGTGGATGTTTGCGAATAATTCGTTAGTTTAACGAAGAAATGCATATAAATCCAAAAGAAACGAACAAATGAGTTGAACTTTTACCTTGGCGTGATAGCTCATTACCTTCTTTAAGGAGATCCATGATTGAACTATTGCCGAACCGATGTTCATCGGTTTCCCTGACAAATGAGTTGAAGAGATGGAAGGGGTAATTCCCATTAAAATGAGGCCACAAAGTTGGGGATCCCCTGACATCATTTTCAAACTCATCGGCAGATGGGATTGACATGAAAGGCGGCCGTTCTTCATGCGAAGGGGATGGTGAAGGATCCAGGTATATGTTCTCGGGAGATGGAGAACGAGCAGGAGTAGGTTCCCGGGTTGGCGAAGGGATAGGTGACGGATGAGGTTGGTCTGGAATTGATTCTTGGTGGTCTTTGGTTGATCATCAGGGGATGTTTTCTTTTTCAGAGAGGAATCGAACTCTCGGGATGTTCTTCGTGATCCCCTTTGGCAGCCTGAATTTCCACTGGGCCAGTAGGAACCCGAAGCTCATCGGCCGATAGAGGAGTTATCTTGACTCGCCTTTTCTTGATACGAAGGGCCTGCATCCGTTCGTTTGCAGGCATATCGATCAGGATGCAGGTCGAGATTGGCTGAGATTCTTGGGAGATACCTCTTGGCTTTCGAACAGCTCTCTTCTTCTTACGAAGTCGGAGAGTTTCTTCTGACCTCGATTCTACTGGGAAGATCTTGACATCTGGGGCTTGAGGGGAATCTCTTCTGGGGGGTTTCGATGGCGAGGAGGGGGTGATGAGGCTTTGTTTGAAAGAAACATTTCTAAATCCCTTCGATCCGTCGATGAAGGTTTGATCAAAGATACTGCAACAGAAAAATACATCCCGTTAGACCTGTTTGCAATAATAAAATCCAAAATTTTTAATTCGGTAAAAATTTGAGACTTACATTTGTGGTCGTATAACCAAGCTTGTTTGGTGAGAAGATTGTAACTCCACTCCTTCTTCGGGAAGTTATCTAGAAGTTCAATCATCTCCTTCACACGCTCTTCAGCTATATCCCCAAAGTCGGTAGATACTTTATCCAATATTGTCGATCGGGGAGAGAGCAATCTCGGTCCTTTAACGAAGAACCACTTTGCTTTCATACCATCTTTTATTCTGGAAGGAGTATTTATCAGAGAGCGTCGCTCGAAGTCCTCTCCGGATTTTGAAGGAATCTTACCTAAAAGTTTGAATCCCTTCTCTCTGGACTTGCTAACGGTGTATATGGAGAAAAGAAAAAGTCGAGGTGTGGGGCGGCGCCCTTCATGACGTGAAGAAGCGATAAACGCCAAGATGTGAATATAAGAGTTCGGGACCGGTTAGGCGAACTTCAGCCTTGATGAACCCCGGGGAGGTGACGAAAGCGTGTAAGAGGCACCGAACCCCTTTTTCTAAGAGTGTCGGGCGTGGCGGTCCGGTAGTCAGGACAACGGTACATCCTCTCTGTGGTGGTGGGATGGAGGAATTGATGGGTCGCCGAAACCTGGTATCGTTCGTATGCGTTCTGAATGTCCTTCTCAGTTAATGTTGAGGCAGTGTTGGCATGAGGGAACTGTGTTACGCTTTGGAAGAAGATGGAAGGGTTGGGAAGAGGCTTTTTGGTGTGCTTTTACTACGGCGTACCGGATGGGATTAGGGTTCGATCCGGCGGCCTTGCTTGAAATTTGGGTGTAGGAGGAGCGATGGTAAGAGGAATGGCTTGGATTGGGGTGGCGTTAGTAGAAGCTGGAAGCGCCATTGTTGTTAGTTCTGCGAGAGAAAAAGTAAGAAATTTGAGAGAGGAGGAAGTCTAAAGCTCGCAAAGAGCGTTTGAAGTTTGAAATGGCGGTAAAGTTGTCAAATTGGGGAAAAATTATCTTTTATATTGTGGTTACACACGTTACGTGAAGGCGGCACATTTAATTAATGATAATGATGGCGAATGTGAAAGGGTAGTAACGTCCGTTTTGGGTTTAATATCTTAGCAGGATTGGACTTCTCTCTTTTGGGCCCTATTTTATTTGAATTATTGAATGACATTCATCGATTGGGCCTCGGCGGGTTCAGATTGGACCCCTTGTGATTTATTACAACTCATTATATCATGGGCCTTTATTAATTACGATCTTCCATTAAACACCTGTTTAATAAAAAAAGTGAAGCGATGTTGAGTCGTGATCCTTTTCATCATTAAAGTAGGACTTAATGGGCTCCTCCTTAAATCATGTTACTTTTTGTCTTGATTGGTCGAATGATTTGGACCCGATTATTTGATTATTCTATTGGGTCCTTTTAATTGGATCCCGGTCGTATATGATCATCTCTATTATTGGGCTTAGTCGTTGGGTGGCCCATTACACAAATTGTTACTTAACCCTTTTATTGATAGGTAATCATGATAAAAAAGATAGTTGACTGTTATGTCTGCCACCTTTCTGCATGGCATTAATGAGGATGGGACTCAGATGATCGGCGGTGGCAAATAGTGGTAGCAGGTAAGGAAGTAGGTTACATACTTTCGGTTGAGATGACCGGGAGTGGGGAAAGGTGTCAGGAGATAGTGGGTGGCACGATGGCAAGATGCGGATGCGTATGGGGCTAGGATCACACAAAAAGGTAAGTAACAAAACATTACTACACACAATAAGATTATTATTTTCTCTCGAAGCACTAGACATTATTTTCCTCCATTGTTAACCTTGTGATCGCCGAATCTTAACTCTCACGCGTAGGAGCTATCCCAACGGTCAGCCGTCGTCGAGCTTTTGGTGTTGACTTGTTGAATCTGTGCGGGGATATCGGATGCGTCTTGGTGATTGGGGACGTGGGAAAGATCTTGGCGTTAACACTTAGTTGTGGGGTCCACTATGATTGTCTTTGTCGTCTGAATATTCCTGTTAAAACGAATATTCCCTATTAATCGAATATTATATAACCACTTTAACTTACTTTGCAAAATTTATAAATACTATCCACAACTATAACAGTATATCAAATCCACACCATAATATTAAAAAATTATTTCGAGAAAATTAAATATTTATTCATAAAATCTGGGGTCTCACATGAATGGTGAGTTTTGTACAATTAATACATCTTAGAGAGAGATTTTTGTAAAAATAAAAGTTAGAGGGTGAATTTTGCATAAATGATACAAATTATAGGGTCACTTTTGCATTGCAGTCGAGTGAACCGTGTATATATATACGGCAAAAAGCACTTTTATCTCATTGTGGTTGTAGTGTTTTAAGCAATTAGCCAATGTGGTTAAAAGTATTCAATTGACCCACTGTGATTTTTAAAATGTCTGATCAATAATTCAAATCGATTTGACTAACATACGTCTAAAAATATTCTACGTGGCTTTTTGAAAAAAATAAATATTACGTGTATTTGTTGACTGGGCGGGAGGAAGATTGGTTATTACACGTGGCTTTTTTCTTTTCCTTTTATCTCTTTCCAAATAATACAAATAATATATCAAATTGTTGCTAATTGTATCAAATTTTCTATTTTATGTTAATTATGTATCTACCTTTTTTATATCATTAAAATATATATTAGTATTAATTTTAAAAATAAAAATAATTATTAAAAGAAAGGAAAAGAATACAAATAAATAAAATGAATTAAAATATTTATTTTAATTTTATTATTATTTTAATTATTTTTTGCCACGTAATTAATGCTTTTTTATTTTTAATTTTTGTAGAAATTAATATAATATTGTAATAGATCTCATTGATACAAAAATTTTGATATATTATTTGTATTATTTGGAAAAAAGATAAAAGAAAAAGAAAAAAACCACGTAGGATAACCAAGTTTCCTCCCGTCAAGTCAGCAAATACATGTAATATTTATTTTTTTCTAAAAAGCCACGTAGGATAAATAAGCTGCTTTTTTACACGTCTGTTAGTCAAATTGGACGGAATGACTTGATTGTACATATTTTAAAACTACAATGGGTTAACTAAATATTTTTAAAGCACAATGACTAATTGCTTAAAATACTACCACTACAGTGGGTAAAGTGCTTTTTGCCATATATATATACTCATTTAACATTCATATAGGCCGCTCTCCGTTGCTGCTGGGGCTGAAAGGGGAGCGCTTTTCACCTTCCTCACCAAACCATCCATTGTTTTCACCTACTCTTTTCTGTCATATTAATACAATCCGCGTCTTTCTCGCAGACCCAACAGCACAATCTACTTGCTTAATTCTTTTGAAGAAATCGAATCTGTTCTTCAATTTTATGTAATATCCAGTTACCAAAAATGGATTCTTTGAATACCCATTTGGCGAAAATTGACTCTTTTCCTTCTTTGTCACACACAAATTGCTCAGAACCATAGTTTTTTTTACCTTGGGGTTTGTTGTTAAACCCTAGCACAGAGAGGGTTTATTTATAAGGTTTGAATTAATGGGTAAAAGAGAGATGCAAGTTTTGGAGGGTAAAAGAGATGGGTTGTTCTCTAGTTCTTCTCAATTGGGATTTCAATGGAGTCTTCAAGATGGTAACTTTCACCCTGGTGGCTTATTTGCTAGTGTGGGTCAAGTGGGTGGCATGGGCTTTGGTGCTAATTCATCCAATTCCCGGGATAACAATGACAATGGCAATGGCGGCTTAAAGCTACCATATGCTGATTTATTTGTGAAATATGCGTCTTTGCCTGAGGGTTTTAAGATTTTTGGTGTTACAGAGGAGGGAATTTTGATGAAGAATAAGAAGGGTGGGCTTAAACTTAAGGTTAAGATTGCTAATCCTTCATTGAGGAGGTTGGTGAGTGGGGCCATTGCCGGGGCAGTGTCGAGGACTGCGGTAGCACCATTGGAGACAATAAGAACTCATTTGATGGTTGGGAGTAGTGGGCACTCTACTACAGAAGTGTTTAACAATATTATGCAAACTGAAGGTTGGAAAGGATTGTTCAGGGGAAATCTGGTTAATGTTATTCGAGTGGCGCCAAGTAAAGCTATAGAGGTAAACATAATGTCTTTTTATTTTGATTGTGTACTTCGTTAAATTTTGTTTATTTAGGCAATAGAGATTCTAATAGGTTGTTTGTCCTTGTAAAGCATAAGATGTTAGTTGGAATTAATCAGGCATTAAGTTGGTTTCGTTTAGGTACGTTTTGCAAGTAATTGGCTGATAAAGCATTATGTTGGTTTCTGTTAGATTGTTTGCATCACAAGTTCACAACCATGAGGTTGGGCCTCAAGTGTTTTTGCCGTCATTTTTGGTTGAACAGCTTTATCTTTGTGACTACTTATCTGCTCTTTTCATTTTGCAATTTTTATTTTATTTTTTGGCATAGTGGTTATTGTATTCAGGCATTGCTTGTTACAATTTGTTCTGGTTGCTGATTGAGTAATTGTTCCATGTGGGATGGATATGGTCATATATTCTATGATGTTTAAACAATTCACCTTCATATGTGAACTTTACTCCTAATTGTATACTACAAATTTAACTGCTGGGGGTTCCATAATGATGAAGACTGGAGCAATGTCGGATGATACAATTAATGTTAATAGGTTTTGTGAAACTACTTGATGGTCTTCTAATTACTGTTTCCAAATAGGTGTAGTAAGATCATCACATGATTCAGTAGACTCAAGAAAAAGCAAATATGTTGGGATTCATGTTGGCAAAGCATATTACATTTTGGATTTTGCATTATCAGTTTATGATTATTTTTATGATGTTATAAAGAGAGATGACACGGATTTGTAACACTTATTGATAGACTCCACGGCACGCTTGCGTGAGGTGGTCGTCGCCCCGATCGTTTCTAGCATAGTTGTTGGGTGAATTGCTTGCAACACCTTAACCTCTCGTCTATATGTAGACGGTAATCTTGGTACAATTGCTCGCATTCGGAAATCTGCGTTGAATGGACACCAACGACCCCTTGACCCCTTGACCCCTCGCTTATATTGAAGCGGTAATCTCGGTACAATCGACGATTGATGCGGTAGAAGACGCCACACACAACTATGAATTGTTGTATGATAAGTCAAATTGAACCTCAAAGAAATAATTAAGAAAATACTTAGGAATTCTTCAAAGAACCAAAAGTAGAGAATAACTCACAAATATATTGAATAATAATAATGAATAATGTGTTTGATTACATCAACTTGGACCTCTATTTATACTACTCAAAACAATCCAAATCCTAATAGGAATTTATAAACTATAACCCTAATTTCTATAAGGAAATAGAAATCAATTTGGAAAAGAAATTCTAATTAAAAGAAATCCTAATTATAATAGAATTAAAAATTAAGAATCCTTCGCCGCGTGAACATAAAGTCTCTGCCGCGTGATTGAGCTGCTAAATTCCGTGTACTATTAAAATTGATATGGACCAGCTTGATGATTGTAAAGAAACTTGGCCCCACCAAAATAATATGCTGACATGCTGAATCATTGCTCCATGAATATTAACGTTGAAAATCTACTTGAATTGCCCACGTGATGATCAAACAACCTTGCCAAGTAAACTGCGGCCCACATGAAATTAATTAAATCATCCCATTCGGTTGCATGTAATATATGTGGACTTTGCTAAAAAAATTGGGCTTGTATTAAATTGACCCAAATTTGTGTCTCTTGCTCTTTTGCCTCCTTTTTAGATTTTCTTGCGTTAGCTTCAGCCCAAACATATTGGATCAATCCATTGAGACCTTGTTTGAACCTCTTTGTCCTAGCCTTGCTTGATCCCCACGTCCCTTTAGTCTTGTTTGAATCCACGCATGCCATGTCCTCATCATTCCTCTCCTCTTGAAAAGGATTTGTCCTCAAATCGTCACCTACATCAAATGAACTTAGATCAGTAACGTTAAATGTAGCACTAACATTATACTCACCTGGCAAATCCAATTTATAGGCATTGTCATTGATACGCTCGAGAACTTGAAATGGACCATCTCCCCTCGGAAGCAATTTGAGCGTCTTTGAGCAGGAATCTTTCTTTCGCGTATGTAACCACACCCAATCTCCGGGCTCAAAGATCACTTGATGTCGTCCCTTGTTCGCGTGCTTAATGTCTTTATTCGATCCTCCGTTCAATGTTTAGTCGGCTTTTTCATGAATCATTTAACAAGATCAACCTTTTCTTTCCATCCATGTTAGTATATTCGAAAGCAGTGTAATGGTGATAAATCCAGCGGTGTCGAAGGATTAAAACCATATACAATTTCAAATGGAGAAAATTTAGTAGCGAGAATGAAGAATCTGCGGTTATATCTGAAACTCAACGTGTGGTAAACATTCTTCCAATTGCTTGATATTCTTTTTAATGATAGCAAAAGTAACAATTCAGAGATAGGTCCTATTTACTATTTCGGTTTGGCCAGTCGGTTTGTGGATGACAAGTAGTAGAAAATAACGGTTTAGTACCCAATTTACACCACAAGGTCTTCCAAAAGTAACTTAAGAACTTTGTATCTCTATCGAAATAATAGTTTTAGGCATACCATGCAAACGCACAATCTCCTTAAAAATAAATCAATGACATGAGATCATCATCAGGTTTATGACATGGAATAAAATGTGCCATTTTGAAAATCTATCCACGACCACAAATATCGAATCATAACCATGCTTGAACTGGGTAAACCCGTCACAAAGTCCATAGAAAAGATCGATCCAGGTTCATTAGGAATAGCGATGGTGTATATCTGATCCATGGGGTTGAACACGAGATTTAGCTTGGCGACAAGTAATACATCTATCACATATTCTTTCCACATCTCGTTTCATATGAGGCCCGATAAAAATGTTCTTTCAAAACAATGAAAGTTTTATCGACACCAAAATGTCCCATTAAACCACCCCACGTGATTCCCTTACTAACAACTCACGAAAGAACATGTAGGTATCATCATGGTTTATTTTCACGAAAACAAGAATCCATCGATTCTAAAGTATTTACCCACAACATTCTTTTCACAAGTTTTAAACTCTTCACCAAATCAAGGTCGTTATCATATAACTCTTTAATTCGTTCGAACCCAAGCAATTTCGTATCGAGTATTTAACAAAACATACTGCGAGACAAAGCATCTCGTAACGACGTTCTCCTTACCTTGCTTATATCGAATAACATATGGAAATGTCTCGATAAATTCCATACATCGTCGTGCCTTTTGTTCGACTTGTCTTGACCATGAAATATTTCAATGATTAAGTGATCGGTGTGGATCACAAACTCCTTAGGCCACAAGTAATGTTGCCGTGTCTCCAAAGCTCTAACCAAAGCGTACATCTCTTTTGTCGTATGTAGGATAGTTCAAAATTGTCCCTTTCGATTTTTCAACTGAAATCGCCATTTGGTTTCCTTCTTGCATCAACACGACTCCAATCCCTAAACACGAAGCATCACACTCGATCTCAAAAGTTTTAGCAAAGTTAGGTAAAATAAGTAAATGAACATTTGTTAATTTATCCTTAATCAAATTAAATGCTTTTTCTGTTCATCACCCCACTTAAAGCCTACACTTTTCTTGATGACCTCGGTTGATGGTCTTTGTAATCTCACTAAAATTTCGAACAAAGCGTCGGTAGAAACTTGCGAGTCCATGAAAGCTTCGTGCTTGACTCACATTGGTTGGACTCGGCGATCCGGATCGCACGTATCTTCTCCTCATCAACTTGGACTCCTGTGAGCTCACAACAAAGCCAAGAAAACAATTCTATCCAGAACAAAAGCGTGCATTTTTCCATGTTAGCAAATAACTTTTCTTTTAAAGTACATCTAAAAGCAGTTTTAAACACGCAATGCATGATCTTCCAAGTTTTTGCTATAAATCAAGATATCATCAAAATAAACTACGACAAATTTTTCCGATGAATGGACGAAAAACATGGTTCATTAATCTCGTGAAAAAGTCTTTGGTGTATTAGTTAAACCAAAAGGTATCTTAACCACTCATAAAGACCATATTTTGTTTTAAATGCTTGTTTTCCATTCATCACCCTCTTGCATTCTAATTTGATGATAACCACTTTTTAAATCAATTTTGAAAATATCTGAAGACCCGTATGAATTCATCTAACATGTCATCTAAACGAGGAATAGGATGTCGATATTTTATCGTAATGTTATTTACCGCTCGACAATCGATGCACATTCTTCATTTTCCATCCTTTTTCGGCACTAGAATCACCGGAACTGCACACGGGCTCATACTTTCTCTCACGAATCCTTTCCCTATCAGCTCGTCAACTTGCCTTTGTAACTCTTTCGTCTCCTCCGATAAGCCGGACTGTTTGGAATCGTCGCACCGGGAACCAAATCAATTTGATGCTCTATTCCCCTAATAGGTGGTAGTCCTTGAGGAAGCTTCTCGAGAAATACATCTTTGAATTCCTGTAAGAGAGATGAAACAACACTAGGCAAAATTTCATTAGCGTTAGTATTCAAAAGCGCCTCTTTATCTTAGAAGTAAAATCATAGAACATTTTAGAAATCAAAGCTCTTCTCACATCACTTTTTTTTGCCAATATATTTGTTTTTCTCTATTTCTTTTTCTCTCTTTTTTTCTTCTTGATTTTTCTTTGCTTCACTCTTTTTTCTTTGTACGTGATTTTTTACGCAAATGAATTTGATCATCATGTACTTGTTGTGGTGACAAAGGACCTGAAAGTGATCTTCTTGTAAATGAACAAAGGAATATCGTTAGTAAACCCATCATGTTGAACCCTCTATCAAACCGCCGTAGTCTACCCGATAATATATGCCACTTTGCATAGGCATCACATCACACAATATCTCATCAACATACTGAGCCAATAGCAAATGGAACTAACACTTGTTTGGTTACTTTAATGTACGCATTATCATTGAGCCACTTTAAACGATACATTTGCGGATGTTTGGTAGTAGATAACCCCAATTTCTCCACCATCGTAGTGCTTGCCACATTTATCAATTTGCCTCCATCTATATTTACACAACAAATTTTCCCATTCACAAGACATCGAGTATGGAATAGATTCTCCATTTGTTCACTTGCTCTCCTCCTTAACTTTCTGCGTCTTAAGTGCTCTTCTTCTAACAAATTTCACCGTGTATCGCATCCTCACCTATCTCCTCTAATGGTGGCATAGAATCAGTGTCGCTCTCTTCCCCCTCGGTCTCCACATCTCCATTGTCAAGCAACAACATTTTTCTCTGATTTGGACATTGGCTAGAAATATGCCCCCTGCCTTGACACTTAAAGCATACAATATCCCGATTACGACCAAAAGAAGGTTGTTCAGTTTTACCTTGTGTTTCTCGGCTAGTCGATCCGTGCTTAGGTTCCACCTTTGGTTTGAACGCAGCTGTCTTTTCCTCTTGCTTTGCCAAATTAGGTCTCCATGATGAACTAGCATTAGATTGTCCTCGTTGTCCTCCTCGCCTCTTGAGTTGTTTCTTTATCTTAGTAGCCATATGTACCAGTTCTTTTAACTCCAAATAATGTTGTCGTTCAACCAAGTCTGCAATCTCCCAGTTCAATCCTGCCGAGAACCTAGCCATCGATGTTTCATTGTCCTCAATCAAATTAGCTTAGATCCTTGACATCTCCATCTCCCTGTAATATTCATCCACACTCCGTCTTCCTTGTTTAAGAGTTTGCAAACTACGAATGATCTCCCGTTGATAGTATGCTGGTACAAACCTCATTTTCATGATAGCTTTCATCTCCACCCAAGTTGTAATCGGTCGCTCTTCACACCTTCTCCGATTAGCTGTCAACTGATCCCACCATATCAATGCATATCCAGAAAACTCTGTAATGGCCAGTTTGACTTTCTTAAGGTCTGAATAGTTGTGACAGTCAAAGATTCGCTCCATCTTGGTTACCCAATCTAAATAAGCCTCAGGATCACCCGTGCCTTGGAAAACTGGAATCTTCATTTTTATGCTATCCAAATTGCTATCTTCTCTGTCCTGACCTCTTCTTTCCCTAGCACCTCCGTGTCTTGATGTCAAAAATTAGATTCACGATCTTCTGCTGCACTACTGTCCTCACCGTAAGGGTCTTCCTTTCTTGCGTCAGTTTGTTGTGTCCTCGTCTTGTTTTGCATCCCCTGAGTGTTTTGGGATAGCTCAGCCATAGACACCCTCATCTCTTCTAATTGTTCTTGCATTTGTTCCATAGTTTTTATCAATCTTCGATCCCATTCTTTATGCATGGCTTCCATCTAGAATTTCAATTCAGCTGTTGAGGGTTGTTCCTCATAAGTTCCTTTATCCTTCGAGTTAGACATATTTCCTGCAAAATAAGGGTTAGTAGAACACAATTTCCTCACCACTCCCTTACGTGTTTCGCTCGAATCAATGGTTCACTCGTGTATACTCTCAATAAATTGGCTTTTACCCTCAATTAATCTCACCACTAAGCCTTTTACCTCAAATATTCTCTCTAATAGGTTCTTATTGAATTCCCTAGCAAAATTCTTGGTTTTACTAATCAATTCAAAATTACTTATCACGAAACAAAAATATAGATGGTGTAACTATCAGAATACCACAAAATCACCGATCGATTGTCTTGTACTCCACTTGTATGCTTCAGATTTGTAAATTGTAGCTCCATTTCAGAATTGATGATGATGGAACGGTATGAAATATTTGTTGGAATTTGATGATTTGATAGTGTGCTACTAGTTTGGTTAGCACAATGAAAATAGAATATGAATTTTTTTTTCTTTTTTTTTCCTTTTTTTTTCTACAATATATATTTCGACAGAAAATTAAAGATAAGTAACTTGCTAGAAAGGCTTAGCTTTGATACCAAATGATAGACTCCACGGCACGCTTGCGTGAGGTGGTCGTCGCCCCGATCGTTTCTAGCACAGTTGTTGGGTGAATTGCTTGCAACACCTTAACCCATCGTCTATATGTAGACGGTAATCTTGGTACAATTGCTCGCGTTCGAAAATCTGTGTTGAATGGACACCAACGACACCTTGACCCCTCGCTTATATTGAAGCGGTAATCTCGGTACAATCGACGATTGATGCGGTAGAAGAAACCACACACAACTATGAATTGTTGTATGATAAGTCAAATTGAACCTCAAAGAAATAACTAAGAAAATACTTAGGAATTCTTCAAAGAACCAAAAGTAGAGAATAACTCACAAATATATTGAATAATAATAATGAATAATGTGTTTGATTGCATCAACTTGGACCTCTATTTATACTACTCAAAACAATCCAAATCCTAATAGGAATTTATAAACTATAACCCTAATTTCTATAAGGAAATAGAAATCAATTTGGAAAAGAAATTCTAATTAAAAGAAATCCTAATTATAATAGAATTAAAAATTAAGAATCCAAATAAAAAAAAGAATCCTTCGCCGTGTGAACATAAAGTCTCTGCCGCGTGATTGAGCTGCTAAATTCCGTGTACTATTAAAATTGATATGGACCAGCTTGATGATTGTAAAGAAACTTGGCCCCACCAAAATAATATGCTGACATGCTGAATCATTGCTCCATGAATATTAACGTTGAAAAGCTACTTGAATTGAAAAGCTACTTGAATTGCCCACGTGATGATCAAACAACCTTGCCAAGTAAACTGCGGCCCACATGAAATTAATTAAATCATCCCATTCGGTTGCATGTAATATATGTGGACTTTGCTAAAAAAATTGGGTTTGTATTAAATTGACCCAAATTTGTGTCTCTTGCTCTTTTGCCTCCTCTTTAGATTTTCTTGCGTTAGCTTCAGCCCAAACATCTTGGATCAATCCATTGAGACCTTGTTTGAACCTCTTTGTCCTAGCCTTACTTGATCCCCACGTCCCTTTAGTCTTGTTTGAATCCACGCATGCCATGTCCTCATCACTTATGTATAGCCATATAAGGTAACACTCAATCCAGACATGTTTTATGTGTTTAGTTATTCATCTATTGGCTAATAAGAAACCATTCATGTTTGAAATTTAATCATGTTTTAACTTTGTCATTTATGCATTTCTATGTGGTCCTACTCGTAATACTCATTAAGAAGGCATGGAGGTCTGTGTTTCTGTTCTGTTTCATTGCAACGTGTCTTCATGTAGCAAACAGGGAAATTTCTTGGCCTTTATTTTTGCAAAAATAAAAATAATAATTGACTATTAAATAAAACTAGAAATTGAAATTATTTTAAACTTTTTATGTGCGTTGTTATAGAATTTAAAGGAATTCGTATAAGTTTTATTTTGTAATGTTTATAACTAAAAGTAGTCAAACGATCCAAGAGAACTCCTACTCGACAATGTAGATAGTAAACATATAGTTAATATGGTCTTTTCAAATTCTCTTTGATCATTGTGATGTGTATACACGTTTTGACTGACCAACATTGTTAAATAATAGTGCACATCAAAATGATTGTCTTTATATATGATGCTACTATTCTTCAATTTCTACATGATAGCTGCCATGATGTTGGATAATACTCATCATTATTGACTTTTGAAAGACAATTTAAGACATTTTAAAACTCAAAATTGAAATGATTCATTAAAAATTGCAAAACAATAAATCTTATGTTATTAGTACTTTTCATACAGTTTATAATATTCATAATTGTATTGACTAAATTAAATGAATCTATGTCAATTCTGAGTATGAAAATGTCTCAGACTGACTTTAAAAGTCAACAATGATCTTATATTTTGGAATGGAGGGAGTATTTACTATCATGCACATTCTAAAAGAAAACCAGGCCTCCATCTTGAAAGTCTACTTTTATACTCCCAGAAAGCTACCCCCAAGCGCATCATATTTTTTTAGAATTCGCAGCCTACCGCGTTGTAGTTCTGATTCATGTCGTGCAAACCATATTTATCCGCATTTTGGTTAACATTTCAACAATACAAAACTCTCTTTTGTGGTACCAATTTCCACTTAAATTTGTTCTATTCTCAATAATAAGATGCCGACATGTCTTTCAAAAGTAGGATATTTAGTTTCATAGTCCTTCAGAATTAGAAAATGATGCTAGACTACATACATATCATATATAATATATATACACAAAATATATAACATTAATTAATGCCTTCATGTATCATATCATCAATAATTCCTTCATATGTCACATTCCTTTATCTTACATGTCTCCTGGCTCTAATCTTCACTTAGTTGTGCATATCGGACGAAAACAAGTTTTTCCTAGTTTGGGCAAGGAAATCCTCCCTTAATAGTGTTAGGGTTTCGTGTTGGCTGAGGAGAAAAGAAATCCACGAAGAGTACATAATTGATTGATGAATTGAAGAGAGGAGAAGAACATGTAAGCAATTACTCCAGTAACGCGTGACAAAACTCTTAAGATCCGAGAGTCTTCTTGAGTATCAAGTATCCAGAGAACCTTCTTGAGTGTCTAAGGTTGATAGAGAATCCATCAGTCTCAAGTTTTCCAAAAGTCCCTCCCTCAATGGAATGGAAGGAGTATTTATATAGTTTTTTTGGAAAGTGGTTACGTGCCAGACACGTGACCACGGGAGAAATTCCATAGATACTCTTAGTTACTAGAGTAATGTCCAGATCGTTCTGTCCTTCTAGTTGTCAATTCAATCTCTTAATCAATTCCCAAAATGTGTTGCCTCCATAAGCCTTCTGCCTTGGACTCATGGAGGCCCTTCCTCGGTCTCACGCTTCAAAGCCCTTGTTACTCAAACCATGCTTTTGTGCTCCTTTTTTATTTGAGAATCTCGTCGTCGAAAAACCTTAGAAGAACTCAGGGCGGGACACAGGAGGCCGCACCCTAGTGGGGCCGAACCCGTGGTTTGAGCTTCCTTCGGGTCTTTTCGTTCGCTTCAGCCTTTCCAAATGTTCCTCCCACAGACACTCCGAGGATGACTGTCTGCTGACTGAAGAGGAGGAGACTTGGACATTAAAGCCTTAAGCTCAATAAGCCGACTACTGGCTGACCAACGTTCTAAACGGGCATTGGTTTTAGGAGAACATAACATTTTGGCCCATTGGAGACGTTCGGGAGGAGAAGCTGGTATCGAGCAAATCAGGGTATCTTCCTACCACATTTTAAGGTTGGTGAGCCAGTAGTTGCGCTCACTAGTATTATATCGCCCTCTCCGAGAATCATCTGGTATGACAAAAAGAAGATAGTCGTAAGGAGCAGTCGAAGGTCTCAAAAACTTCCACGCAAATGAGGGGAGGTGGAGACGAAGTTGAGGAGAACACTCTCATAATTCTCTTGACAAGAGTGGCCGAAAGGTTGATCCGAGTCAAATCCAAACTGCCTCATGACACTGAGAGGAGAATAAAGTACAGTGTCAAAACCGTTATCCTCAACGAAATATGAAAACTCCGCAGCCCGGAGGAAGATGAACCATAAAAGTGAAGAACCACTCAATTCTTTGACGCTCGAGTAGGAACGAACGTCATTCCTACATAGAAGACCGCCTTCTGGAACAATAGTATAGGGACGAGCAGTAAAGTCGCAAATTTGAACTAGACCGATGATCAATCCAGCGAGCGGTGCGAGGAACAATGTTGGACGATGAAAAAGGGGAGGGAGACTTCTTCTTCTTCTTGTAAAGGAGTACAGGAGTATAGTAGCCCCAAAAGCGCCCAAAGAGAAAGATATGAAGAAAGGAGTAGGGAATGAAGCAATTCATGTCATACTTGAATAAATGAGAAAAAAAATGTTGATAAGCGAAAAAAAGAGGGAAAAGTGCAGTACAAAAGATAGTTATCAAAAACGAAAAAGAGTTCCTTCCAACAGATTCTTTCAGGGCAAAGGCAGTTTCGTCCAAGTGACGATACAAGATCCCCAAGAAGAGAGGAGCAAGAGGAATCTCCAGACCTTAAGACAACGAAGCTGTCAAGCTAAACATACGGGTTCAAGGACCATTTATGGGTGACCTGGGGAAGATAAAGCGGGACAACCACATAGCCAAATAAACATGAAATTAATATGGTAAGGGCATCATGGTTCTATAGGATACGAAGATCCCTACATAGCTGAATTCAATGCAGTATACCAGCATTCTCTAGTATATCCATGTAATCAGAATTTTCGAGGATCTCGTTGGTCCAAGGTTGCCATCCCTGAAGGCGACTAGATGAGACGGACAAGAAACGAATGGGACTGAAAGGGTACTCTTGTTTCTCTATGCACATGCGGGAAATGCGAGCAGAGCAGGGGAAGCTGTCCAAACTTTTGCAAGCCGCAACATACAGAAACAAGCCCTCTTTCTCTTGCGGAGGAAAAGTTGCACGGTCATAAGTCTTTGCTCGCTCCTAGAAAACGTCAAAAGGCCCATAGAAGGGAGCTTTTCACCACTCACTGATGAAGGGGATCTCCTTGGTGGTTTTCAGGTCTGCGGAAAGGTCAATGGAATGGGCCTACAAATAAGAAAAACTTAGCATGACAATTCTAAAGAGCAAGAAAAGAATGTAAAAAAACATTTGAACTTAAGTGCTTACCATGGAAAGGAAGTCTGAGACTCAAACTTAAGAACACCTGAAAAGAAGAACGAACAAAGTCGGCAAAAGTTGGAAATCCTAATTACGCAAGAAATAATTTCCAAAAAAAACTTCGGGCTACCCAAACACATGTTTTCCAACCTTTTTGGACTTTTAACGGTGTCCGTTAGGGCCGAAGGCAATGAGTTTTGTAGGGCTCGTCGAAAGCTTCGATTCAATATATTATGGGCCCTGTAACTCCAAGCGGATCACAAGTTATAGTCAGAACAGCAACCACCCTTTTCAGACTTAGTTTTTTCCTTCATTTTCCTATTCGGGTTGTGTTATTTGGCCACCCTAAGGCTCGGCCTCCTAGGGTTCGGCCCCCTAGGGTGGTCCCGGTGAAGGGCATTATTTCCTTCGTGGTTCGTTGTTTGATTGTTGGAGCAAAACGACGCTTTGAACTCACTAAAACATTGATCTGTCTTTATGATTCGTGGGAAAAACCAAGATTAGATATGATCAAGGTAATATGGCTAAAGAAAGAAAGATTAGAGTTACCTGGAAGAAGTAAGAAAGAGCACAAACAAAAGAAACCGTTCGAATAAACGAAGAATGAGAAAACGTAAAGGATGAGGACCATGCCCCTAGGTTCGCCCCCCTTCCCCCCCTCCCAAAATAAGGTTCGACCCCTAGGGTACGGCCACCTATGGAGCTTTCCCCTCGTACCTTTAATTCCTCATTGCTCGACGAATCAACCACTAGGAATGAATGCTTCTTTGCCGCGTAAAATTATAGCCTTTTCTTTGAGAATATTTAGAGAAAAAGCCAAAATTGTTAAGGTGAGATGGCCCAGAAAATAAAGACAACAATCACCTGGAAAAATTAAATAGATAAAGAAAATCAAAAAGAATTCAAAGAAATTATTCAAATAAACAAGAAAAGGGAAAGAAAGTAAAGACGAGAGAAAGGGGTGGAACCCCTAGGGTTCGGCTACTCCCTAGTGTTCGGCCCTATAGTGCTCAACCCCTAGGGTTCGGCTACCTAGGGGGTTCTTTTCCTTAACTTATGTTTGCTTGGACATAAGAACGCTTACTTGATGCCTTGATAATTTCATGTTTTTTAAGAGGAGAAGAATTCTAAGGGAAAACAAGATGAAAAGTGAAAATATGAGCAACTTGGGAGGGATATTTATAGTCTACCAAGTAGGGGTGACAAAAAAATTCGGTTTTTTCGATCTTTTGCCAAACCGTTCCGGTTCGAACTGATCGGTTCAGTACAAATAGTGAACAGTACGGTTTCGGTAAATTTAACAGGTAAATACTGGTTGTTCGGTACCGGGAACGGTAAGGAGTTTGGCTCGGTCAGTATATACCGAACCGAGCCGATTGTACAGGTTATCTAATTATTATTTTTCTTTTGAGTTTTGACTTTGTTTCAGACTTTCACTTTACAGTCTCTCACCCTCTCCAAGTCTCCATCTCGAACATTTCTCTCCATCTCACTATCTCAGACTTCAGACCATCTTGAAGCTTTCTCTCCATCTCCGATCCATCTTTCCCACCGGCCAAACCTCCGATCCTCTCGTTTATCTTCAGTCTTCAGTCTTCACTACACCGTTGTCTCCAACTCTAGACTCCAACTCCAACTCCAACTCCAACTCCAACTCCAACTCCAACTTCAGTTTTTCTTGGGTAATTTTTTTAATTGGTGGTGGGATCAGCTCATATGGCATATTATCTGTGTTTATTTTGAGATTTAGTGAATGGATTGTTCTCTACTTATGTCGATTTGTCTATATATCATATATGGGTGTACTGTTTAGGATTTTTTCCCCTGGTGGTTTAGTGATGAGATCGGACATGATGGCTGTGACATTTTGTGAGGAGAACAGAATTTCAGGTCGGTATATTTACTCTTTTTTGCCTTGGTCTGGGTATGTTTTCTCTTTCCCCAATAGTGACATCTCTGGTCCATTGAGTTATTAAGCAAATAAGCACTGCTGTTAGACATGATTTCCTTGTAATTAGTTTTAAATGGTGAAATAAAGGTGGAAGTGTTTTATACCATGATGTGATGAGTTGTCTTTGGTCTATTCCCTTTTGGAGTTAACAATTTATTTTCAATTTAGTCATGACTGTTCTATTGAAATATATTTCTTGTTGCAGTTGTGATTTTTAATCTTCATGAGCCTAGTAAAATATCAAGAACATTATGTGGAGAACCAGTTGGAACTTTGGTTGATCAGACGGGACAGATTAGCTAAATGTTTGCGGATAATCTCATTTATGATCCAATATATTTATTGACCTCTGAATGTCTTTTGGAGTGCAAAAACTATTCTTAAAGTTAATCTTAAATAGCCAATAGAGGCAGCAATCATCTGGTGGATTAGTCGATTTAGTGACGTTGTAATGGATTACACTACCATCTCATCTTGCTTAAAATTTATGTAGTATTAGATTTAATTTAGTGGGCTAAAATAAAGGGAAAATATATATGATACCATAATAGGTACAAAAGTAGGTAAAAACCGGTATCGAACTGGTTCCGGACCGGCTAACCGATCCGGTATACCGGTACCAGTTTCGGTACCCAATTTGGGTGGATTCGGTAATCGGTCCGGTCCGGTTCGGACCGGTTCGGTTCGGTAATTTACCGATGAACACCCCTACTCCCAACAAGTATGCTTGCATCAGATATGGAAGCAATTATCCCACTCCTAATCAGGGAAGGATTTAATTTCATTTCCAAAATAGAAGAATATTTGTTTTCCTTCTAAATAAAATAAGGAAAGACCTTGTTTCCAAAATAAAATAAGGAAAATATTTGATTTCCAAAAGAAATTTTTTATTTTATTTCCAAAAGAAAATAAGATTTGATTTGGTAATATTTGATTTGATTCCTAAATAAAAAGGAAAGATTTGATTTTCGAAAGAAATTTTTTATAAGATTTGATTTAGTTCACAAGATTGAATTTTATTTGGTAATATATGATTTTCAAAATCTATTTATCTTTTTTTAATTTCCAAAAGATAGAGAAACAAAGATTGAGCAAGATTTGGAAGGATTCTACAGAAAATTTTCCAAGGAAGAGCTCCTCTAGGGCACGCCCCCAGGGTTCAACCCTTAGGGTTTGGCCCCCTAGGGGTTCCCTCTTTTAGGATCCCATTTTCTAGGCTTGCAAAGATCGAGTTCTGGGGATTGATCAGAGATTTAAAGCATAACTCAGATTTTTGAAGTATTTTGCACAATCGTCACTTCAAAGGCGTCACGTGTAGGGGGCAAATGTGGGCACAAGTGCAAAATAGGGCTCACATATGACCTAAGTGAATTAAAAAATGAACAAGACCGCAATTAATGAACGAAGTATTAAATGCGCAAAAAGAGAATCCTAGGGTTTGGCCACCGTAGGGTCGACCACCTCAAGGTGGGCCCTCCTTAAGGAAAAGATCAACCAACCTCTTCCCCAACTGGACTTGGTTTGAATTAATGGAACAAAACAAGGAAAACTGACAAATGATGAACAAAAGAAGCAAAAGTACCTCCTAGACACCTTAGGGTTTGGCCCCCTAGGGCGCGCACTATTTCATTCTTGATTTGTGTGCCAGACAAATGCAATGACGGAACAATGAGCCTGAACTACAAAAAAAACTAAGATCTTGTGAAATTCCAAGAAATGGATAACCTTAGAATCTCCATGATTAGAAGAGCTCCTTACAAGACCAAGTATCATGAGAAAAGAATGAAAATTGACCAAGAAAGGCCGAAGCGAATGAAAAGAACCGAAGTAAGCTCAAACCTAGGGTTTGACCCCACTAGGGTTATGCCCCCTAGGGTTCGGCCACCCTAAGTTCGGCCCTCTAGCCCCCCAGGGTGCGGTTTCCGTGCTTCGTGTTAGTTCTTCCAAGGTTTTCCAACGACGAGATTCTCAAATAAAAAAGGAAGAGTATGAAAGCATGGTTTGAGCAACAAGGGCTTTGAAGCATGAGACCGAGGAAGGGTCTCCATGAGTCCCAAGGCAGAAGGCTTATGAAGACGACTCATTTTAGGAATTGATTGAGAGATTGGATTGACGGCTAGAAGGAAATGACGATATGGACATTGCTCTGGTAACTAGGGTATTTCTTGAATTTCCCCCGAGGTCACGTGCCTGGCACGTGACTACTTTCCCAGAAACTCTATAAATACTCCTTCCATTACATTGAAGGAGGTACTTTTGGAAAAGTTGAGACTGACAGATTTTCTCTCAACCTTAGACACTCAAGAAGGCTCTTTAGATACTTGATACTCAAGAAGACTCTTGGATCCTAAGAGTTCTGCCACGTGTTACTGGAGTAATTGCTCACCTGTTCTTCTCCCTTCTTCAATTCTTCAATCAATTTCGTACTTTTCGTGGATTTCTCTCCTCTTCAGCCAACACAAAACCCTAGAATTCGTGAAGGGTACTCTTCGTGGGCAAGGTACGATTTCCTTGCCCACATTTCTTTGACGACTCTGTTGGGGAGGTGTAGTATTCGTGAAGGGTATACCCACAATTCGAAGTTGAGGAACAACTAATAGAGCTTCTCTAACCACAAGTATTACATCACCTGATCTAGCTTTGAGGCCATCAAATCAAGCTTTTCAAGGTGCAAATCTAGATATGGATAGACCCATCATAGAAGACACCTCAGAAGATGGAGATGCTGAAGGCATTGAAGGATGTACACGAGGGACAAGGAATGATGAAGTCCATAATATCTGAGATGCAGAAGCAACAAGAGGAAATGAGGAGCTTTCATCAACAATTGATACAATTGCCAACTTTTCAAGCCAAAGACATTCAAAGTGTGCCTCCGATAATAAAAGGCCAATGAAGATTTCACGTGTGAATGCCTCTAGAGACTAAGGCTTAAGAGGTCTCACTGACAAAAGTTATTGAAAATGATAACTTTTGAAATAAGAAACCAAAAGCTCACCGATTAAAGTAACCAAGTAAAAAATTTAAGGAAATATTCCAAAAAGTTTTCTTTACTTTCGATTTCTCAAAGTAAAGAAAACTGGGGGCATTATGGACTCCATAATTCCTACTTTTCAAATCAAGGGAAATACATTATACAATTCCTTGCATATTTTTTATTCATACATACGTACACGTGGTAATATATTAATGATTAATAAATCTTGTTCTGTTATAGGTTACTAGATAATATTTATGGAGAAATATTTCCGACAGAACATCCTCCAGAGTTGGCGAATGAGTATAATTGATCCTTTTCAAATGGTCTCCCCTTGAGAGGATGATTCAGGTGAAGGGGTTACCAAACTTAATATTGAAAGTAGCTAAGAAGCAACCCCACAAGAGTACCTGAAGGACGTTTGAGCTCAAAAAACCCCTTAAGGGTTCAACTCTTCAAACTTATTCCGATGGAATTTCTTTCTTGACGCAAGTTAAACTACCCAACAAAACGAGTACAAGAATGGATGAAATGAACAAAAGAAGAACTCAAGGGTTCTCCTCCTAGGTTTCGACCCCTATGAGGCACTCTTTTACAAGCTCCGAAGTGATTTCCCAATCAAACTTTGGTTATCATGATAACGAACAAGATGACTAAAATTAAGGAAAGATGCGAGAAATACATGAGGACTTAGGGATGATCTCTCTCAAGTCCTTCATGACATAGAAAACTTCGTGAGGGGCCAAAGATCATGACGGCATGACAAAGGCGTGGGTGACATCGACCCAAAAAGACATTAGAAGCCTGCCTTAGAAACATAATACGGCTTGAAAATTTAAATGTCAAATAATACACCCTGGAGTGTGATCACTAGAAGGTGGAGATACATAGACGAATTCACTCATAATTAAAATGGAGCTAAGCCGAATAAGCATGACTCTGCCTGCCCTTGTTTACTTCTTCCACGACTATCTTACTATCATAATGCAGACGAGAATACATTTACTGTAGCTATGGCTGATGCTCTGCTAAAGTCGCATGAAGGCAAAAAGGATGGAGGCTTATACTAGATTTCAAGAAACACAATCAAGGGCCACAATAGCCTATTCAAGACAACATGCTTTAGAAACATATAAGGAAGCATCAAGAATCAATAGTTGATGCTCATGTCGAAACTCCATCAACATAAGATGATGGGCAACCCAAATACTGACTGTACCATCGAATGATCTTAGAACTGTAAAGACGAGAATATCAAAAATACGACTAAAGGATAAGGCACAAATGTTATGCTTTACCACTAAAAGAAAAATCGAGACACCTGACTATAAGTCCTCGGGCTAGAAAGGTTATACTTTCAACTTTAAAAGTAATCGAGGTACCCGACTATAAGTCCTCGGATCTAAAAGTTATACTTTCAACTTTAAAAGTAATCGAGGCGTTATTACAAGTCATCGGATAGGACAAATTACACTTTCAACTTTAAAAGTTATTGAGGCACTTTGATACAAGTCCTCGAAACCAAGAAAGTTACACTTTATCTCTAAAAAGTAGCGAGCGTTATGCTTTTTTAACAAAAAATAAGATTTATTATTATTTTTGAAATGTTATGTTTTTCGTTAAAAGCAACAGGATTATCGATAAAATATCAAACTTTTACTTGTACTTGAATAATTTTTGATTTTAAAAGTATAGATTCATGTTTTGCGAAAATTGAAAAAAAACTTTTTATAACAATATTGATGTTCACTCTTTGAACAAGACTGCAATTAATGAACGAAGCTAAATGAGTAAAGAGAAAACCCTAGGGTTTTGACCCCCTAGGGTTCGACCACCTCAAGGTGGGTCCTCCTTAAGGAAAAGATCAACCAAACTTTTTCCCAATTGGACTTGGTTTGAATTAATGGAAGGGAAACAGACAAAAGATGAACAAAAGAAGCCAAAGTACCTCGTAGGCCCCCTAGGGTTTGGCCCCCTAGGGCGCACTACTTCATTTTCTCGATTTGCATGTCGGACAGGTTTTGATCGATGCAATGACGGAACAATGAGCCCGAACTACAGAAAGAAACTAAGATCTTGTGAAATTCCAATATATGGATAACCTTAGAATCTCCATGATAAGAAGAGCTCCTTACAGGACCAAGAATCATGAGAAAAGGATGAAAACCGACCAAGGCAGGCCGAAGCGAACGAAAAGAACCAAAGGAAGCTTAAACCTAGGGTTCATCCCCCTAGGGTGTGGCCTCCCGTGTCCCGTATTGAGTTCTTCCAAGGTTTTTCGACGACGAGATTCTCAAATAAAAAAGGAAGATCAGGAAAGCATGGTTTGAGCAACAAGGGCTTTGAAGCATGAGACCGAGGAGGGGCCTCCATAAGTCCTAAGCAGAAGGCTTATGGAGGCAACTAATTGTGGGATTGGATTGGCGGCTAGAAGAACATGACGATCTGTACATTGCTCTAGTGTCTGACACGTGACAGAGAGAAATCCACGAAGAGTATGTAATTGATTGATGAATTGAAGAGGGGAGAAGAACATGTGAGCAATTACTCCAGTAACACGTGGCAGAACTCTTAGGATCGGAAAGTTTCCTTGAGTATCAAGGATCCAGAAAGCCTTCTTGAGTGTCTAAGGTTGAGAGAGAATCCGTCAATCTCAAGTTATCCAAAAGTCCCTCCCTCAATGGAATGAAAGAAGTATTTATAAAGTTTCTGGAAAGTGGTCACATGTCTGACACGTGACCTCGTTGTTCCGTCTTTCTAGCCGCCAATCCAATCCCTCAATCAATTCCCAAAATGAGTTGCCATGTTTTCCTGTTTTTCCTTTTTTATTTGAGAATCTTGTCGTCGGAAAAACTTGGAAGAACTCAGCACGAGACACGGGAGGATGCACCCTAGGGGGTTGAACCCTAGTGAGGCCGAACCCTAAGTTTGAGATTCCTTTGGTTCTTTTCGTTCGCTTCAACCTTTCGTGGTCGGTTTTCATCCTTTTCTCATGATTCTTGGTCCTGTAAAGAGTTGTTCTTATCATGGAGATTCTAAGGTTATCCATTTCTTGGGAATTTCACGAGATCTTAGTTTCTTTCTGTAGTTCAGACTCATTGTTCCGTCGTTGTATCGATCAAAACCTGTCTGACACACAAATCGAGAAAATGAAGTAGTGCGCCCTAGGGGGCCAAACCCTAGGGGGCCTACGAGGTACTTTGGCTTCTTTTGTTCATCTTTTGTCTGTTTCCCTTCCATTAATTCAAACCAAGTCCAATTGGGAAAAAGATTGGTTGATCTTTTCCTTAAGGAGGACCCACCTTGAGGTGGTCGAACCCTAGGGGGTCAAAACCCTAGGGTTTTCTCTTTACTCATTTAGCTTCGTTCATTAATTGCAGTCTTGTTCAAAGAGTGAACATCAATATTGTTATAAAAAAGTTTTCTTTTCAATTTCTCGCAAACACTTGAATCTATACTTTTAAAATCAAAAAATTATTCAAGTACAAGTAAAAGTTTGATATTTTATTGATAATCCTGTTGCTTTTAACGAAAAACATAACATTTCAAAAAATAATAATAAATCTTATTTTTTGTCGAAAAAAAGCATAACGTTCGCTACTTTTAGAGATAAAGTGTAACTTTCTTGGGTTTGAGGACTTGTACTCGGGTGCCTCAATAACTTTTAAAGTTGAAAGTGTAATTTGTCCGGTCCGATGACTTGTAATAACGTCTCGATTACTTTAAAGTTGAAAGTATAACTTTTCAGATCCGAGGACTTATAGTCGTACCTCGATTACTTTTAAAGTTGAAAGTATAACCTTTCTAGCCCGAGGACTTATAGTCAGGTGTCTCGATTTTTCTTTTAGTGGTAAAGCATAACATTTGTGCGAACCCTAGGGTGTCTAGGAGGTATTTTGGCTTCTATTGTTCATCTTTTCGTTTTCCTTGTTTTGTTCCATTAATTCAAACCAAATCCAGTCGGGGAAGAGATTGGTTGATCTTTTCCTTAAGGAGGGCCCATGTTGAGGGGGTCGAACCCTAGGGTGGCCGAAACCCTAGAGTTTTCTCTTTTTGCTCATTTAATGCTCCGTTCATTAATTGCGGTCTTTTTCATTTACTTCCGTCTTTTCATTTAATTCACATAGGTCATATGTGAGCCCTATTTTACACTTGTTCCCACACCTAGGTTCAATCATTGTTAGCTTTTCCTTCTTTCCTGTCGAATCCATCTCTTTTTGCAGGTAAACTTTTTGAAAAACCCTTGCTTTTGCAATATGTAGATGCTTCTTTTACTTTATGAAATCTACGTTGGCTCCAATAACAATATCTTCTGAAACTCTGGAGGATTTTTAACTTGTATTTTCACAATATATTTGTTTAATTCCCATATAGATGCTGAAGATAGAATACTACAAAACTAAGCAAAAAAAAAAACTGTAAGGTTGAGTGGAAAAAATGATTAATACGTTATGTGCCTTTCTCTAATCGAATGGGATCTAGTGTTTTGCCCAGCCATTGGTGTTCGAATAAAGAGCTTCTTTACCAAACAAGATCCCTATTACTTTTTTTATATTCAGTTTGTAGTTATACAAAATACAAATAGCTTTATTAGGCCAGCATGTACAGATTTTCACTAACCTAGTTTTTGCTCAGAGAAATTGAATCTGCCTACTTGAAAGAAATAATTGTCCATTGATAAAAATTTCTTTTTTGAATGAAATAATTTTTTACATAAAAACTTATTTTCTCCTGTTGGAGGACTCGTTGAGTTGTTGTCCTCCTTTTATTGTTCTCTCTTTTCCTTTTAATGTAAATTCTTCGTTTATCTTAAATAATTTAGAAGTGTGTGCATGGGTCATCTTTGCGATATATTAGTAATAATTATTTGTTCATGTTATGTTTTGAATTCGTAATTCTTTATTAGGCATTATTTCTCCATCGCTCTTTACCTCCGTTTCACAAGAAGAGTCTCATTTACAAAATTTGTGAGTATTTAGGATATATTTTTGTTCCACGTATACCCTTCTATCATGCAATGTATAGTGGGTAGGTTAGAAGTGTAGTATGATAGTGAAATAATAATGGCAAATTTGAGGATATTATGTCATTTTATACTACTACCAATAAAAAGTGGACCTTTTTTTTATGGAGCAAAGGTTTTGGCAAGTGTGACTCTTTTTGTGGAACGGAGGAAGTAATATTTAGGAACTCAAATAATTTATTACTGATATGTTTTAGTGCCTGTTGTGTGTTTTTAATAGATAATAACTCAGATTTCCTTTCATTACTGATATTAGTTGTGACGTTTAGTGTGTTTTTATCTACTTTCTTTTTCTCCACTGCAGCTATTTGCTTATGACACAGTCAACAAGAACCTGTCTCCCAAACCTGGTGAACAACCCAAGCTCCCTATCCCGGCCTCACTGGTGGCAGGGGCTTGTGCTGGAGTCAGCTCCACCTTGATAACATATCCACTTGAATTAGTCAAGACTCGGTTAACCATACAGGTAAATTTGAGACTCAAACTTCAAAATACTCCCTCCATTACATTTTATATTGCGGTATAGAGAGTGAAATTTGTTCACTTTTATCTGTCATTTGTAGATTTCAAGGAAGCATTAATGACTTGGTTTTTCATTTTATCCCTACATTAAATACTAATTTGTTTGTCATTCATCTTTCCATTGAATTTTAGAAGGGTAATATTAAGATTTGATATTCATTTTGATCAATCAGATAAAGCATTAATTAAATTTCTTAATCTTTGTATTTTATACTGAAAACGTCAACTAAAAAGGTACGGAAGGAGTAATACTCAAGAATTCCTCTATAAATATAATTCTAATATATAATTCTTGTATTTGCAGAAGGATGTCTACGATGGTTTATTAGATGCATTCGTAAAAATATTGCAAGAAGGGGGACCCCGAGAGCTTTACCGAGGCCTCACCCCTAGTCTAGTCGGAGTTATTCCATACGCTGCAACCAATTACTTTGCTTACGACACCTTAAGGAAAGCCTACCGGAAAATTTTCAAGCAAGAGAAAATTGGCAACATAGAAACCCTCTTGATTGGATCTGTAGCCGGTGCTATATCAAGTAGCGCTACGTTCCCTCTTGAGGTGGCACGGAAACACATGCAGGTCGGCACAGTCGGCGGAAGACAAGTATACAATAACGTGCTTCATGCTCTTGCCAGCATTCTTGAACAGGAAGGGATCCAGGGCTTGTATAAAGGGCTCGGCCCTAGCTGCATGAAATTAGTGCCTGCTGCCGGGATTTCTTTCATGTGCTATGAAGCTTGCAAGAGAATTTTGGTAGAGATTGATGATGATGCATAGAAGAGTTTTTTTTTTTTTAAAATTTATTTTTTATTTAAAGGATGTTTTTCTCTTTTTTTGTTTTTCGTTGTTCTTTTTTGCCTTTTTTTCTCCTTTTTTTTTCTTCTTCTGAGATTCAGTCCAAGAAGCCTGGTTTTACCAAGGCCGAAGGTGTTTTATCTTGAAAAAAATTAAGCAACATTGTGCTTTTTCTTGGGTTGGAAATGATCAGATAATGTATTTAGTAGTTTGGTTCATTGGAATTATGTTCTAATACATGGAACCAGTTATGGCAATTGTCATAATTGGGTTTTTGGGTTTTTGAGTTTTTTTTAATATATATTTTCTAAAAAAAATAAATGTTGATATATATAATAAAAAATTATAATTATATTATCCTTAAATTCTTCAATTTAGGGGGTTGTTTATTTATTTATTTTGGTTGAGATGATATAATTTAGAGATAACTACAATCACTTGACTATATTTAACAATTTTCTTCAAAGAAGATACCATTATGGTGGACTTAATTTGTCCTCGAGTTAGAGTATCATTTTGAGATTGCTTTACGGATAGTAATGTTTAGAAAATTGATATTTTTACGTGTTAAAATTTAGTCTCTCTCACATAGAGGTGAGACCCATTCATTATTTATGTAAAAGAGATAATGTGAAAATATTAAATTTTTTATACGGCAGTTTCCTAATGTATGTAGTGGTGGTCTAATTTTTACTCGTTATCATATGTCATTCATTTTGGTTGAGAGTTATTGTTCATAGTAGTTATTTGGAAAAGAAAATGAGGAGGGCCCATCATCTCATATTTTGTCACAATATTGTCAAAACGTTGAAAAGTTTTGTTGTTCAGTTTTATTTTGTTGACAAGACATTTATCTATTTTCTCTAATATAAATGAGATAAATGGATTGACAGTTATTTTAGTATAATTTTATAACATTATAATAAATAATAAGGGTTAATGGAGTTACACAGTTGTACAAACTCTTAAATATACAAAGTCAACGATCGTAGAGTTAAGTCACATTACGATTGTAGAGTAGTCACTTTACTATCTGAGAATTCACTCTACGTTTCTATAGTAGTAGAGTAACTACTTTATGATATAGGCCAGGTGACTTACTTTACGATCGTAGAATGACTTAACTCTACGAACGTAGACTGTACATATTTGAAATTTACACAGCTGTGTACCTCCATTTTTTTCTAAATAATATAATAAAAAAATCAAATTAATTTATTTGAACACTATTCTCTCCATTACTCCCACATTCTACTCCAACTCACTCAGTTATATCTCTAATATCTCCTCCCTCTCTCCCTTCATTATTACAAGTTTCTCTTATTAATCATTTTTTATTTTTATTACTTTTTGCTATTAACATTTAAAAATAATTAACACATGTAAGCGTGTGTTAAAAATACTCCTTCCATCTTTTAATATAAGTCGTTTTAGAAAAATATGTTTCTTTCTTAATACAAGTCATTTAAGAATTTCAAGTAACCATCAATTGTTTAGTTTTCAATATTACCTCAAGTATTAAATGTAAGACGCCAACTTTTATGAATAAAGATTAATTTTTCTCGAAATATATTTTTGAATATTATGGTGTGGTTTTAATATAATGTTATAGTTGTGGGTATTATTAAATTTTGCAAAGTAAGCAAGTGGTTATATAATATTCGATTGGTGGGGAATATTCGTTTTAACAGGAATATTAAATACGACGACACAATCATTAATGGACCCCACAACGAAAGTTTTGTCGTAGTTAGAAAAAGCGACAAAATTATCTTTTATAAAAATAATGCGAAAGTTTTACTGTTAAACCGTTGAACTACCCTTAGTAAAAAAATACGAATACTGGCATGGTTGCGTAGTAGCACACGATATTGATTATTGATTCTAACGTGAGAAGTCACTCAGTTATACTCAATTATTGCTACAGTAATTGCTGCATCATATCTTTCATATTATTGATTCAATTATTGTCACAGTATCATCTGCATAATATTTTATATTATTAAATTAATAATTGAGACAACAAAGTTATTCATATTATTATTTACAATATTGACAATGTCTAGAAGTTCTGTCAAGGAGAGGTTTGGTCACCTAATTGCGCGCCAATAAGGAGAAATCTTTATCGGAAAGCCCCCTCTTTCCTGAGAACGACCTGGTTGTTAAATATTGTGAGTTAAAATATTAATGATGAATAAGTTCGTGTTGATTAAAGATGAAATTGATATTTCCATTGTGTTGGGATTATTAGTGTTAGTGGAAATCGACATTTATTTCGATAATAATTGATGTCCGGAGGTTATATTGACCAATCGGGTAATTAACCGGATAAATGAGCAATTAATTGCTATTAATTCACATGATTATAACTAATTGTTCACATGTGTGTACTATTGATTCACATTCATTTACTATTAGGGGAGGTGGTACAAGATTGATAATACTTGCATGACTAAGTTAAAAATAGAGGTATAGATGAAGGTACTATACTGTAATTAGTTTTTTCACAAGATTATACTATTAAGTCACATGAATGAACTATTAATTCACATGATTTACTATTAGGGGAGATGGTGCAAGTTTGATAATACTTGCAGGACTAAATTAAAAATGATGAAAAAGAGGACGGTATTATACTGTAATATTTCGAGCCACAAAATGTGCAATTATCGAAACTATATTTTCCTATAAATAGAAGCTCATTCTTCTTTCATTCTCACCAATTCACTAAGTCTCACAAGAGCATTTATTATAGAGAGAAATTATAGAGAGAAAGAAGAAGAGAACTCTGCTACCTCACTATTTCAGTATCCTGTTTTTCTAAGGTAAGGGGTATTATTTCTTTCGTATTCATGAAGAGAGTTATTTTCTTTCAATACTCGTAAGGCTTGTTATTCCATTCTTTATTATTATGTTGGAATAACTCATCATGCTAAATACCGTATACATGATGAAATTCTTACATTATTCCATTCTTTTTATTATTCATTTGGAATAACTTTTATGCATGCGCGGTCTATCGCATGCCCGGTGAATTCTATTTTATTCCGTTCTTTATTATTACATTGGAATATCCTATCTCGTAAGGATTACGCACGACCGGTTCCATTCTTTATTATTATGTTGGAATAACTTTTGCCATGTGGACTCACTGCATGCATGGTGAATGATCCTTCGTATTCTTTCCTTATTAAATTGTGGAAATGATCTATCTACGTGGATTACTGCATGGCGGGCAAAAATCCATTTGCAGTTTCATATATTCTATTATACTCAGTTGGTTAAAGTTTTGGCTTCTATACTCCATGAAATTAGTAGAATATCCTCGGATATTTCAAGCTTCATCCAAAGATCTTTTCATGGAAATATTCTTCTGAGCATTCTTGAATTTTACTCCACAAAACAGTATCATGTTGATAATTTGGACGTTATTTATTTCTGGATAAGTTAAATTATAAATCTTTAAAAATTTATCCTTGAACTTGTTTTATTGAATTTTTATATCATTGTCATCACCCTCATGTTTATAATATGTTGAAAGTCATCTGTGGTCTGTAATGCATAGATGGACTTGGTATGATTATGACTAGAGATTATTTGGTATAATCATGACCGTAATGTTACAAATGATGTGGTAAAAGCCCTCATTGGCCGTAGTGCATTGATGGACAGTTGTTGGCATGATCATGACCATTGATGAATACATGAATATCCTTGGCCCGTAGTGCATGGATAATTTGTGGTCGTGATACTAATGAATATCCTTGGCCGTAGTGCAGGAATGATGTGATTTATTTATTAAGATGAGTCTCAGCGATAAAAGTGATGAAAAACCTTTTAAATCATAGAAGATAGTAGATTTTATTCTCTACTTAACTCTTCTAATGGATTGCTTGTTCCACTGCAGTTAAACTTGATGTTTGTTATGTTTTATCAGTTTACCACTGTTGAAGGCTAACGATAAATTATTCTGCATTATCTTAGTCATAATATTTCTTACTGGGCTAGTTGAGCTCACCCTTTCTTTCACTGTTCTCTTCAGGAAATGAGAATATAGCTAGGACGAGTCGAGGAACGGATTGACGGTCCAGATGGTTGTTTTAGTAGTCCTCACTATTCTATAAAATAGTGTGATAATAAATTTAATGAGGACTCCATTGAGTGTGGATATTATCTAGATGACAATATTTGTATTAAAACTCATAGCATATGTTTTGTCGTATTTTACACGACAGTTGTATAATTAAGTTTTTATTTGTATTTTGTACCATGTATTTGGTGACTCAAGATGAGTGATGTATACCTATTTTGGGAGCGTCACATTAAATATAACTTTGATTCTCTCACTATTTTCTGTCCAATATGTTAGTTCCCAGTAGGCACACAATAGATCTAGAAGGGTGGGTTGAATAGATCCTTTTTCGTTTCAAATACTTTTCTCGTTTATTTTGTATTGCTAATGAATTATCATATGACAAACATAAGAATCTTTTCAAACACAGCGGAATAAGTAAAAGATCCCCTTCATTGATATATTCATAATCAAACATACAATGTTCTTAGAGTTAGTTTGGTTGTAAGCAGTTAAAACATACAAAACAGTTATAGCATTAAAGTACATAATGTAAATAATATAAAGTAAAAGACACAAGGGATTTTAAGTGGTTCAGAGACTCAAGCTCCTAATCCACTCTTCTGCTTTCAACTAGCGAGATTTCCACTAAGGAAGGCGGCACCTTGACCTTTGAATCACTAAGATTCCTTGAGGCCCGCCACCTTGGAACTTCAGTTCACTAAGAACTCTTCAAGGCCAGTAGCCTTGGAACTTCTCTAGTTCCCTAGGAACTCTTCAAGCCCAGCAGACTTTGAACTTCATTTAGTCCCTCCGGACAAGGACCGCTCAGGCCTTGGCTTCTTGTTGTTGATGTTGTTTGTTTGTTGGAGGTGCTGCTAAGATGTTCTTTAAGCTCTTCATCTCTGAATGCTTAACATCTTGATGTGATCATCCTTGAGGTGCAGTTGAGTGTTGCATGATGCTCAACTTCTTCAGATACTCAACCACTTCTGACGATCCCTTGTTGAACTGCAGTGAAGATCATTCTTCTTGATACTTGATGGCTGCACATGATGAGTTCTAAGATGACTGCAAGTGTGACGCCCCCAAAATAGGTATACATCACCCATTCTGAGTCGCCAAATACATGGTACAAAATTTAAATACAAACTTCTTTTATACAGTACGACAAAACGTAACTGAGAGTTTCAACACGGATAATGTCTTGTAGAGAATATCCAAACTCAAATAAAGTCCTCATTACAATTATTATCACATTATTTCATTGAAAAGTAAGGACTACTAATGTAAACATCTCGGAGCATCACTCCATTCCCCGACTCGTCCCAGCTATATTCTCATTTCCTAAAGAGAACAGTGAAAGAAAAGGGTGAGCTCAACTAGCCCAGTAAGAAATATTATGACTAAGATAATGCAAAATAAATTATCCTTAGCCTTCAATAGTGTTAAACTGATAGAATACAATAGACAACAAGTTTTAGATCAACAACTGCAGCGGAATAAGCAATCCATTAGAAGAGTCAAATAGAACATAATGTCTACTATCTCCTCTAGATTAAAAGTCCATCGTTAATATTTCATTCATGTAATACTCAACAATAGTTCTTTGTTATACCCAAGACAAAAAGAACTATCATCACCTGTCCTGAACCACCAAAGATTATAGTTAAATCCACAATTCATATTTATAATCATGTAAATCAAAAGTTTTTCCTTGCCACAAAGGCGTAATAGAACATTTACTCGATATCCTTACCCCAAAGGCTAAAGATATTCAAATGTAATAACAATGATCATACCAATCAGTTGTCTACCTTTGCACTATGGGCCAAAGATATTCAACTATAAACCCAATGGTCATGATCATACCAATCAATTGTCTGTCAGTGCACTACGGCCAAAGACATTCAACTGTTAACTAACGGTCATGATCATGCCAATCATATCATCGAATTATTCATGCACTACGGGCCAAGGATATTCATTATTATCACCATAGGTTATGATCATGTCATACACCTGTCCATCTTTGCACGTAAGCCAAAGATATACAACTATAAAACCAATAATCAACAGTCTATCTTTGAACGTAAGCCAAAAATATACAACTGTAAAACTAATAATCAACAGTCCATCTATACACGTAAGCCAAAAATGACTTTCATCACAATATAAGCATGAGGATGATGACAATGATATAAGTATTAATCAAACGAAATCAAGGTTAAATATTAAAGACTTTAAATTTATCAAGAGTTTAAAAAAATATCCAAATTGTCAACATGATACTGCTTTGTGGAGTAAAATTTAAGAATAATATTCATGTACCAAAAATAATTTGGACAGAAAAGAAATATATTTTCCGGGTAAATAGTACCCCGAGAATAGTACTCTGTGAATAGTACTTCCGGAATAGTATCTCGTGAATAGTACCTCGACATGAAAAGTACCCCAAATATCCGAGTGAATAATATTCGGGTGAATTGTAATTAGGTGAATAGTAACCCGTGAATAGTAACTCGTGAATAGTACTCCAGCATGAAAAGTGCCCCGAATACCCGAGTGAATAATATTTGAGTGAATAGTAACTGGGTGAATAGTAACTCATGAATAGTATTCCGTCATGAAAAGATCAATAATTATCAACAAAGCTCAGAATAATATTTCCATGAAAAGATACTGGATGAAGCACAAATATCAAGGATATTTTACTAATTTCATGGAGTATGGAAGCCAAAACTTCAACAAAATGAGTATAGAATTCAAAATCTGAAACGAAATAATATTACTTACATACTATAGAGTATGGAAGAAAATATTATTTCAAGCGAATATTAAACAAAAATAACATCCCTTGAATGGAAATAATATTCCAACGAATATTTAACAAAGATAATATTCCTACGAATATTGAACGAAGATAATATCCTTTATGAATATTGAACGAAATAATATTCATACGAATACGAAAAATAATATCTCTTCAGAATATGAAATAAATAATACCCCTTACGAATACAACAAATAATATCCCTTACCTCAGAAGAAGACTGAATACTGGAGTAGTGAAGTAGCAGACTCCGCTTCTTCTTTCTCTCTATAGCTTCTCTCACTATAATTGCTCTTGTGAGACATAGTGAATTGGTGAGAATGAAGGAAGAATGAGCTTCTATTTATAAGAAAATATAGTTTCGATAATTGCACGTTTTGGGGCTCGAAATATTACGGTATAATACCTTCATCTTTTCCTTCATTTTTAATTTAGTCCTGTAAGTATTATCAAACTTGCACTACCTCTCTTAATAGTACATCTTGCGAATCAATAGTATAATCATGTGAATCAAATAATTATAAGCATGTGAATTAATAGCAATTAATTCCTCATTTATCTGATTAATTACCCGATTGGTCAATATAACTTCTAGACATCAATTATTATCGAAATAAATGTCGATTTCCACTAATACTAATAATTTCCACACAATGAAACTATTAATTTCATCTTTAATCAACACGAACTTATTCATCATTAATATTATAATGCACAATATTTAATAACCAGGTCATTCCCAGGAAAGAGGGGGCTTTCCGATAAGGATTTCTCCCTATTGGCGCACAATTAGATTATCTAACCTCTCCTTGACAGAACTTCTAGACATTGTCATTATTACAAATAATAATATGAATAACTTTATCGTCTCAATTATTGATTTAACAATATAACATATTATGAAGATGATACTGTGACAATAATTGAATCAATAATATGAGAGATATGATGCAACAATTACTGTAGCAATAATTGAGTATAACTGAGTGACTTCTTACGTAAGCATCAATAATCAATACCGCGTGCTACTACTATGCAACCACGCCAGACATCGCATTTTTAACTCATCGGGTAGTTCAACAGTTTTAACGGTAACACTTTCGCCGTTATTTTTATAAAATGATAACTCTGTCGTTTTCTTACTACGACAATACTTTCGTTGTGGGGTCCACCAATGATTGTGCCGGCGTATGGATATTCCCGACAAAAAGAATATTCTCCGACCAAACGAATCTTTCCCGACACAACGAATATTTTATAACAACTTGCTTACTTTGCAAAATTTTCAAATATCACCCTTAACTTTAAACTTTTATCAATTTAACTATTTACCAAAATAGAAAAATTGAATACTTTTATTTCATAAAATTCGGGATCTCACAGTAAGCTCTTCTGTTAGGTACTTAGAAACTTGCTCATGCTTGACACCATGATGACGTTGGTGATCTTCTTCCTTGATACTTGATGCCTTCCCATGATGGACTTGTTAAGATGACCGTAAGTTCTTCTCTCTGGTACTTAATTAGAGTCTTCCCATGATAGACATCAAGATGACATTGATGCTCTTCTTTCTCTTGGCAGTTCAGAACACTTTTCTTGTAGTAGAACTCTCACTTCTACATATTAGAACTCTCACTTCTACTTTTTACTCTGTTTATCTCCAAGTGTTCTTGGTGGATCGTAGAGTGAGCTTTCAGACCTTCATTGGTCACTCACTATTTTACGTTATTTTGATCAGTCCACCATTTCTCCAAACTCAGCAACTCCAGCAACCTTTGATCTTTAAAGCTCTTGCTGATTTATACTCCTTCGCAATCTTCTCATTGGAATGTAGCCGTTGGGAGCTATTTGAATTGCTTTGCAGATCTCGAGTTGTTTGAGGTAGACTGCAGATGTGACATGACATGACTTTCTAACACTGCAGTCTACTATTTCACCTACCTTGTCAAAGATGTCACTTTGATGTCTCGGGCAGATAGTCGACTTTATTTCCCCCTTCTAATTTCTCGATCAGAGGTTGTCCTTTTGCATCGATGCTCTCAATAAGCTCTGTTCAAATATCAATCTTCAGATTAAACCGTTGCCAATGCTTCAATCTTCAGTTGTTCAAACTCTACGATTCTGATGCATGTCTTCTTGGACCTGATCGTAGTGTCTTGTTGACAGGTAGAGACAACACTACAATCTTGAAGAGTGTTCATTAGATCTTCAATGTAGAACACCTCTTCCTTTTCTTGTGCAGTGCTTCAACACTTCTGTTTGCCTCGACTGCTCTCAAATACTGATGGCTTGACTCTTTGTTCTGGCCCCTTCTGAATAGCAAGACACTTCAGATTTATGGCGTGTCCAGCTCACTCCTTGTGTTCTCCCGTTCACTTATCATCAATTGACTGACCCAATGCTTAATCTCTTTAGCCTTGTTCTTTAGAGGCTGACCAGTATCTTTGTGTCCACTCCATCAGTTCCTTCTTTGTTTGGCAGACACTAATATCCTGGTTGCTTCCAAGATCACCGTCTTCTATTTACTTGGCAGCTACTGCACTTGCTGACTTTCCTTAGTTAGTTACTGAAATCTTTTTTTGATCAACTTGTGGAAGACTTCATCTCGAATGGCTTTACAACTCAATCTGGATGTTGATTGGATTGATGCTTAGAACTTCTGTTAGCTTACGTGCCATTCGTTGAGTGCTCTTTGGTTTCCTTCAGGTGGGATGTATGTTTGCAGTACCAACCAGAGGCTTCATTCCTTTGGATATTCTAGGAGTGCTCAATTGTTGAGAATCGTGTATGCTCTACGATTCTACCTTAGCGTTGTGAGCATATCTGTTGAAGTTTTAGTTCTACACTCTACGATTCAGCTTCAGCTGTGCAGACACTATGAATCCGAGATTAGATCTTGAAACTCTATGATTTCTGACTTTGCATGTGCTCGTTGTCTTCATCTGATCTTGCTCGACTACGATCTCTGCCTCTGATATGATTAGTAGACTCTACGACGCTGAGTGTAGTCTACGATTCTTGACTTGGCTTCAACATCAGTAGACTCTACGACTCCGAGTGTAGTCTACTATTCTTGACTTGGCTTCTGCAGATGCTCGGTCGGCTTGTAGGCAGACTGTCTCTACGATTCTGAACATGACTTCCTCAGCAGACAATGGCTCTGAAGAAGTTCTCCTCGACACACTACGATCCTTCCTCGTCTCTCCTGGCAGTCTACGAACTCCGAGATCTACTATCTTGCAGACTACGATTTTGCCTCGACAGCTCTTAAGTTTTCCTTGCTCTCCTGGTAGACTACGATTTCTGGTGCAATGTTCGACGATCAGACAAGCTTATCTATTACATCATAAGATCAACCTAACAAGCATGATCTTTCTATATTTATAGTCCTTGTACATCATTTTTTAAGGACTTTACAAAGCTGTTTTGCTTATGTAGGATCAACCTAACACATTTGATCAATTCATTCTAAGTCCTTGTACATATGTTTCTATTATCTATCAAAAGACTTTACAACTTTTCTTAATGCAAGCATACTTGCATATTCATTCATATATATCATAATCAAATCATATATAAATAGGAATATCATTCACATGCTTATTCCTGACACAATAAATAACATAATTTTTTTCTAATACAAAGATAATATAAGCAATTAATATCATATTTAATATTATACAATCATTTTCTTAAGACTTGTGCACAACTCTAAAATGACTTATATTAAGAGACATAGAGAGTACTACTCAAAAATATAAAGCAAGGAGGAGAGTTTTAACCCTTATTTTGTTGCAACTTTTTCACAAATTATCCTAAAAAATATGACAATTAAATCTCATAGGCTTCGTGTGACGCCCCCAAAAATAGGTCCACACAACTCATCCTGAGTCGCCAAAATACATACTACAGAATTCAAATACAAATTTTCCTATTTACAATTATTAAACAGTCATGCAAAATACGACCACACATACTGTAATTTTTAATACAAATATTGCACCGTACATAAGACGTCAATATCCAAACTCAAATTAAGTTCTCATTACATTTATTATCACACTATTTCATAACATAGTGAATATTTCTATAGTAACTATCTCGGACCATTACTCCACTCCCTGACTAGTCCCAGCTACATTTTTATTTTTTGAGAAGAACAATGGAACAAAAAAGAAAAAGGGTGATCTCAAATAGCCCAATAAAGAATATTATGACTAAGATAATGTAGAATAACTTATATTTAACCTTCAACAGTGATAAATCAGTTAAATATAATGGATAACAAGTTTTAGATCAACAACTGCAGTGGAACAAACAATCCATTAGAAAAGTTAAGTAGAGAATGATGTCTACTATCTTCTATTATTTAAGGGTCCATCATCAATATTTTATCCCTGTAACACCAATCAATAATTATGCAAATCAACATTTTATCTTTGCACTACGGGCCAAAAATATTCATTTGTATCACCAATGGTCATGATCATGCCAAACAAAAGTCCATCTTTGCACTACGGAACAAAGAGATCTTTCACCACAAGCCTTTGTCTATAACATTAAAGGCCATGATTATACCAATACACAATTCTTGGTCATAATCATACCAATCAACAATTCATCTTTACACTACGGGCGCCAAAGATAACTTTCCACCACAATTTAAACATAAGGATGATGACAATGATATATAGGATGAATACAAGTGAGATCAAGAATAAATATTAGAGATTTGTAATTTAATTTTTCCAGGGTTCAAGAATGTTCAAATTGTCAATAGTTAACGGTAAAAGTTTTGCCGTTATTTTATAAAAATGTTATTTCTGTCGCTTTCTATATCTGACAGTTATTCTGTTTGTGGGGCCCACCAATGATTAGATATTTCGGCGCCGTCGTACTTTACTGAATATAATATTCCCAATAGAAAGAATATTCCCCAATAAAATAAATATTCCTTAACTATAACATTTATTAAATTAACACCTTACTATTTAAAATAATATTTAGAGAAAATTAAATCTTATTCATAAAAAGTTGGGGTCTTACAACCTCTCCTCCTTATGAAATTTCGTCCTCGAAATTAATGTACGTACCTGGTATTTCGAAGAGGTGAGGATACCTTGCTTTCATTTTAGATTCCAACTCACATGTCATTTTCTCAATATCATAGTTTCTCCATAAAACTTTGACTTTAGGTATAACCTTTGAGCGTAGAATATATCCCTTCTTATCCAATATTTTGACAGGTACCTTCTCATACGTTAAATCTTTCGCCATCTCATCTGATTCCAATTCAATAATGTGGTTTGGGTCTTCCACATATTTACGTAGCATGTATATGTGAAAAACGTTATGAACACGAGACATGCTTGGCGGTAATGTGAGTTTATAGGCTACAGTTCCTACTCGGTCTAGGATTTCAAATGGACCAATAAATCTAGGGTTGAGCTTTTCTCTCTTTTCAAATCTCGTAACTCCTTTCCATGGAGCAACATGTAATAGTACATGGTCTCCGACATTGAATTTCACGTCCTTTCGATAAAGATCAGCATAACTCTTTTGTCGATCATGTGCTATTTTGTGTACGTTGCCGGATCATTTTAATCTTTTACATAGTCATGCATACCAATTTTGGTCCCAACAATGTTGCTTCACCCACCTCATCCCAACATAATGGAGAACAACACTTTCGTCCATATAACGCCTCGAATGGGGCCATGCCAATGCTTGTTTGATAATTGTTGTTAATGTAAGAGAATTCTACCAATGGTAAATACTTGTCCTAACTCCCTTTTAAATTTAGTACGTAGATTCTTAATAGATCTTCAAGAGTTTGAATAGTCCTTTTCGATTGCCCATCTTTCTGAGGATGGTATGCAGAACTAAATCGTAATTCAGTGCCCATAACTTTTTGTAATTAAGCTGACCCAAAATTGTGAAGTAAATCTAGTGTCTCGATCAGAAACTATGGATATTGGAATGCCATGTAATCTTAAAATCTCGCTTATGTACATACTAGCCAAACGCTTAAGTGAATAAGTTTCTTGTATAGGCAAGAAATAAGTATACTTGGTCAATCTATCCACAATGACCCAAATTACGTCTAAGCCTTGAGAAACCTTAGGAAGACCCGTCACAAAATCCATATTGATGTGTTCCTACTTCCATTCTGGAATTTCAAGTGGTTGTAATAGACCCTTTAGCCCTTGATGCTCTGCCTTGACGCGTTGACAAGTTAAACACCTGGAGATAAACTTTGCGATCTCACTCTTCATGTTGTTCAACCAGAATGTATATCGAAGATCACGATACATTTTGGTACTTCCAAGATGGATTGCAAACGGCGTGTTGTGTGCCTCCATCATTATTTTATACTTCAAATCAGGGTCGTTAGGAACACAGAGTCTAGAGTTGACTCGAAGTATCCCATCCTCATCGATTCTTACTTATGGAACAATACCTTCTTGTACTTTCATCTTCATATTCATCAACTCTAGGTCTGTAGCTTGAGCAGCTTTAACTTTATCAATTAAAGTCGGTTCTACTCGTATACTTGCCATCTTCACTTGGATCCCTGGTGTTTTTAACTCTATCTCTATCTTTTGTAAGTCATACAAAATAGGTCTTTGTGTTGATAATATCACACTCGTACCCGCATATGATTTTTTACTCAACGCATCAGCTACCAAGTTCGCTTTTCCCGGATGATATTGGATGGTATGATTATAATCTTTCAAAAGTTTGAGCCAACGTCGTTGCCACATGTTGATTTCCATTTGGGTGAAGAAATATATATTTAAAGATTTTATGATCGATATAGATATCCACTTTCTTCCCATACAGGTAGTGTTTACAGATCTTTAATGCAAAAATGACTGTTGCCAATTCTAGATCATGAGTAGGATATTCCTTTTATATTCTTTGAGTTTTCGAGATGTATAGGCTATGGATTTTCTGTGTTGCATGAGAACACAACCTAGACCTCTGCCTGAAGCATCGTTGTAGATGACAAATCCCTCCATACTTAATGACATGGTCAGAATATCTTTTTGAGTCAGCTGAGTTGATGGAGTGGCAATTCGAGAAAATCCTTTTACGAATCTCCGATAATAACCAGCTAGACCTAGAAAGCTACGTACTTCAGTTACTGACTTAGGTTGCTCCCAACTTTGTATTGCTTCAATCTTTGTCGAGTAAACTGATATTCCATGTTTCAATATCACGTGCCTAAGAAATGCTACTTTCTCAAGCTAGAACTCGCATTTCTTTAACTTGGCATACAACTTATTTTCACGAAGCTTTTGGAGTATCAACCTCAAGTAGTGCTCATGATCTTTACGACTTTTGGAGTATATGAGGATGTTATCAATAAAGACAACCATGAAATGATCCAAATATTCCTTGAATATTTGGTTCATCATATCCATGAAGGCAGCATGAGCATTAGTCAAGCCGAAAGATATGACTAGAAATTCGTAAAAGGAGTATCGAGTTCCGAAGGCAGTATTCGGAATGTCATCTGCAAGACCCCAAATTTTATGAAATGAAAGTATTCAATTTTCCTATAATTATTATTCTATTTAGTAAATGGTTAAATTGATAAAAGGTTAAAGTTAAGGGTGATATTTGAAATTTTTGCAAAGAAAGCAAGTTGATATAAAATATTTGTTGTGTCGGGGAATATTTGTTTTAATAGGGAATATTCGTACGACAACACAATCATTAGTGGACCCCACAACGGAAGTATTGTTGTAGTTAGAAAATGACAGAATTATCTTTTTATAAAAATAACGGCGAAAGTGTTACCGTTAAAACTGTTGAACTACCTGGTAGTAAAAGTACAGTAATACGTGTGGTTGCATAGTAGCACACGATATTGATTATTGATATTTACGTAAGAAGTCACTCAGTTATACTAAATTATTGCTACAGTAATTGCTGCATCATATTTCTCATATTACTGATTCAATTATTGTCACAGTATCAATATTTTATATTATTAAATCAATAATTGAGATGACAAAGTTATTCTTATTATTATTTATAATATTGACAATGTCTAGAAGTTTTGTCAAGGAGTGGTTTGGTCACCTAATTACGCGCCAATAAGGAGAAATTCTTATCAGAAAGCCCCCTCTTTCATGGGAACGACCTGGTTGTTAAATATTGTGAATTATAATATTAATGATGAATAAGTTCTTGTTGATTAAAGATGAAATTGATAGTTCTATTGTCTGAGAATTATTAGTGTTAGTGGAAATCGACATTTATTTCGATAATAATTGATGTCTGGAGGTTATATTGACCAATCGGGTAATTAATCAAAAAAATGAGGAATTAATTGTTATTAATTCACATGCTTATAACTATTTATTCACATGTGTATACTATTGATTCACATGCATGTACTATTAGGGGAGTTGGTGCAAGATTGATAATACTTGCATGACTAAATTAAAAATGTTGGTATAGATGAAGTTACTATACTGTAATTAGTTTTTTCACATGATTATACTATTGACTCACATGAATGAACTATTAATTCACATGATTTACTATTAGGGGAGGTGGTGCAAGTTTGATAATACTTGCAGGACTAAATTAAAAATGAAGAAAAAGAGGAAGGTATTATATTGTAATATTTCGAGCCCCAAAATGTGCAATTATCGAAACTATATTTTCCTATAAATAAAAGCTCATTCTTCCTTCATTCTCACCAATTCACTAAGTCTCATAAGAGCAATTATAGAGATAGAAGCTATAGAGAGAAAAAAGAAACGAAGTCTGCTACTTCACTACTCCAGTATCCAGTCTTCTTCTGAGGTAAGGGGTATTATTTATTTCATATTCTGAAGAGATATTATTTTTCGTATTCGTATGAATATTATTTCGTTCAATATTCATAAATGATATTATCTTCGTTCAATATTCATAGGAATACTATCTTCGATAAATATTCGTTGGAATATTATTTTCGTTCAAGGGATGTTATTTTTGTTTAATATTCGCTTGAAATAATATTTTCTTCCATACTCTGCAGTATGTAAGTAATATTATTTCGTTTCAAATTTTTAATTCTATACTCATTTTGTTGAAATTTTGGGTTCCATACTCCATGAAATTAGTAGAATATCCTTGATATTTGCGCTTCATGCAGTATCTTTTCATAGAAATATTATTCTGAGCTTTGTTAATAATTATTGATCTTTTCATGACGGAATACTATTCATGAGTTACTATTCACCCGGTTACTATTCACTCAAATATTATTCACTCGGGTATTCAGGACACTTTTCATGCCGGAGTACTATTCACGAGTTACTATTCATGGGTTACTATTCACCCAATTACTATTCACCCAAATATTATTCACTCGGGTATTTGGGGTACTTTTCATGTCAGGTTACTATTCACCCAATTACTATTCACCCGAATATTATTAACTCGGGTATTTGGGGTCCTTTTCATGTCGGGGTACTATTCACGAGGTACTATTCCCGAAGTACTATTCACATGGTACTATTTACGGGGTACTATTTACCCAAAAAATACATTTCTTTTCTGTCCAAATTATTTTTGGTACATGGATATTATTCTTGAATTTTACTCCACAAAGCAGTATCATGTTGACAATTTGAATGTTATTGAATTCTGGATAAATTAAATTATAAATCTTTAAAATTTATCCATGAACTTGTTTTATTGAATTGGCATGTCATGGTCAACATCCTCATGCTTATACTGTGATGAAAGTCATCTTTGGCTTACGTGGATGGACTTGGTATGATTATGACCAGGGATTATTCGGTATAATCATGACCGTAATGTAACGAATGATGTGGTAAAAGTCCTCATTGGCTTGTAGTTCATTGATGGACAGTTGTTGGTATGATTATGACCAGAGATTATTCGGTATAATCATGACCATTGATGAATACACGAATATCATTGGCCCGTAGTGCATGGATAATTTGTGGTCATGATACTAAAGAATATCCTTTGCCGTAGTACAGGGGTGATTCGATGATGTGGATTATTTATTAAGCTGAGTCTCAGCGATAAAAGTGATGAAAAACCTTTTAAATCATAGAAGATAGTAGATTTCATGCTTTACTTGACTCTTCTGATGGATTGCTTGTTTCGCTGCAGTTAAATTTGATGTTTGTTATATTTTATTAGTTTAACACTGTTGAAGACTAACGATAATTTATTCTGCATTATCTTAGTCATAATATTTCTTACTGGGCTAGTTGAGCTCACCATTTTGCTTTCATTGTTCTCTTCAGGAAATGAGAACGTAGCTAGGACTAGTCGGGGAACAGAGTTACGGTCCGAGATGGTGGCTATAGTAGTCCTCACTATTTTATGAAATAGTGTGATAATAAATATAATGAGGACTTCATTTGAGTTTGAATACTTTCTATGAGACAATATTCATGTAAAAACTCTAAGCTACGCTGTTGTCGTATTGTATAAAAGAAGTTTGTATTTGATTTATGTACCATGTATTTGGCGACTCAGAATGGGTGATGTATACCTATTTTGGGGGCGTCACAGTTGGTATCAAAGCTTAGGGATATGATCCCTGGCTGAGATGTGAGACTAGAACTAGGAGGGGAGATACGGGAAATTCCTTCGCTAGTATGACCTACCTAAGTTTATTTAGTATTTAATTGGTCGGTCAGAGTATAGGGATAATATGTGACATGTCAATTAACTCTTGTTTTGTGACAGTGTTTGAAAATGACATCTAAAAATGTTGAGATCAGCAATGAAGCACATGAGACCGTTGAGTCACCAACGATCAATACCCAGGATAATGTGCAACAGGAAGACAATAATCCTCAGGTAAACAACAACACTGATCAAATGATGAACGATGGGATGTTCAAAGGCTTTATGCAATTCATGTAACATCAGGCAAGAGAGACTTCTGTTCAAAATGCAGGTGGAAACACCACTAACGAACTCTCGACGACCAGTCCACTAGTTAGCGCTTCAAGGTCTTTGGGACCACCAGAGTTTTTGGGAGAGCCGAAACCACTTAAGGCTGAGACGTGGATAAAGAAGATCACCAAGATATTTGATGGCTTGGGATGCTCTGAAGAGCAAAAAGTTCCCTTTGCCACCTTCATGTTGCGAGGAGAGGCGATTCTCGGTGGGAATCAAGAAACGATCACTCGACCGCCGCACTCAAAATGTATTGGGAGAAGTTCCAAGAGCTGTTCAACGACAAGTACTTTTTCGAAAGTATTCGTCACAAAAAGGAGGTGGAGTTTATCAAGTTGGAGCAAAACAATATGACCGTGTCGTAATACGAGGCTAAATTTGCGGAGTTATCCCGGTTTGCATTCCATTTGGTCGATAATGAGGAGCGAATGACGCGAATGTTTCTAAGAGGTTTGAAACCCGATATACGTCAATACCTCATTTCTCATAAACTTTGTTTATATTCAGATGTTGTGAACATGGCTCAGTTATTAGAGCGCGATAATGAGTCAGCACAACCAAAAGGTAACGAGCAACAACAAGAATATAATCATACCGGTGGCAACGGCCATCGGAACAATGATAACCATCGTGGGGGAAATTATCATGCCAAGAATGGTAACCACTTCGGTGGTAATCATGGCCAAGATAATAGGAGTGGAAATTTCAAGAAGAGAAGGTTCAACAACGATGGAAAGATAGCAACACCAACACCCGTTTTCAAGGAAGGAGAACGACCACCAATTGTATGCTTCAAATGCGGAGGGGAGGGACATATCAGTCAAAGCTGCACGATGTAGTCCAAAGCATGTTACAATTGTGGAAAAGAAGGTCACCTAACCCGATTTTGTCGTGCACCAAAGTCAAGTCCAGCTGGGACGGTGGCACCAAAGGCGGATACGGACAAAACAAAGTCGGTGGTTTCAAGGAGAGCGTTTTTCGTGACTTCTCAAAAAGTGAGTAACCCGAACGAAGTTAGCACGAGTTTGTTAATTATAAATTCTTGCGAAGTCTATACCTTATTAGATACCGGTTCTACCCATTTTTTATCTCTCTTGCTTGCGCTCAACGTTTAAATTTGACTCCAGAGAAATTCGACTTTGACTTATCAGTTGAAACTTTGTTAAGAGAAACCTTCATTACATGTGTTATCCAAGTCTTGGATGAGAGTCACAGTTTTGAATGATATTTCTATCGTTAATAAATTTCCTGACGCATTCTTGAAGACTTCTTAGCCTACCCCTAGAGCGTGAAATCAAATTTTGTATTGACCCCAGTACAAAACCCAATTCTAAAACCCTCAAATATTTCTTTACCTAAAATGATCATATAATGTACCAAAGACGTTGGCTCGAGCTGTTGAAGATTACGACCATACAATTCAATATCATCGTGGAAGAGCGAACGTGGTAGCTGACGCGTTGAGTAGAAGATCATATGCGTTTACGAGTGCGATGTTGTTAACACAAAAACCTATTTCGTTTAACTTACAAATGATGAAGATAGAGTTAAAGACTCTAGGGACCCACGTGAAGATAGCGAATATACGATTTGAACCGACTTTAAATCGATAAAGATAAATCCGCTCAAGTTACACGCCCGGAGCTGATGAATACGAGGAAGAAGGTTCAAGAGGGTGTTATTTTAGAAGCAAGAGTCGATCTCAACCCTTGATTTAGTTGGCCCATTTGAAATCCTCGATCGAGTAGGAACTGTGGCCTACAGACTAGCCTTACTGCTAAGTATGTCTCATGTTCATAACATTTTTTTCGTATAGATATTACGTAAATATGTGGACGACCCAAACCACATTATTGAATTAGAACTAGACGAGATAGCAGAAGATTTAACGTATGATGAGATACGTGTTAAAATCTTGGATAAGAAGGATCATATTTGACACTCAAAGGTTATACCTCAAGAGTTAGAATCTGACGAGGTATCCTCACCTCTTCGGCATACCAGGTATGTATGTAAGACCCCAAATTATTAATAAATAAAGATTTAATTTCTCTAATTATTATTTTGAAATAGTAAGGGGTTGATTTGATTAATGTGGTTAGTTATGAGTAAAATGTGCAAATATTTTAAATAAGCAAGTGGTTATAAAATACTCATTATTGTCAGAGAATATTCGCTTGGTCGTGGAATATTCTTCATTGCTTCGGAGAATATTCGCATTGACGGTAATAGCCCTTTAATGGGCCCCATAACTGAAAGCGATTGGATGAAGAAAACGACAAGTATAAGTTGTTTATAAATAACTAGGTAGTAGTTATTACCGTTATCTTCGTTGGAATACCCGTGGTTAAAACACGATGTCTGGCGTTGTTGTCAAAGAAGACACAAGATTGCACCAATTATTGATTCTTACGTAAGAAGGCACTACTCAATAATTTTTACAAAGAAGTTATCGCTCAAAGATTTTATTTTATTGATTCAATAATTGATGCGTTAATATTTTATATTATTGTTGTTTCAATAATTGTCACTACACGTTGTTTTTCATTATCGGAGACAATAATTCATATTATCCTAATAATATTATTAGAAAATATTATTGGCAATGTTTAGAAAATTACATCAAGGAGAGGTTTGGTCACCTAATTGCTTGCCAAGAAGGAGAAATTCTTATTGGAAAGCCCTCTTTCCCGGAACTACCGTCACAAGATCTTTGTGATTCTGTAATATTATTTGTGAATAATTAATTATTGATTTATATGATGAGAAAATATTTATTTTATGTGGATATAGATGGAGAAAATTTTAAAGTGACAATTGCTAAAAATTGATATTTTATCTTTTCTGATAAAATAATATTATTATAATATAATAATGGTGATATTTTTACAATGAATGAGGGATATATGAGTATATGAGGAGAAAGAGTATTTTTGTTGCATTAAATGATTAACACATGTTTTGTGTGTGTCTCTGGGACCCCATTTCTTGACCGAAATTTGATTATAGCACAGAAAATCGTCTCAGATGTGGATTTCGATCAATTTCTGTTTGGAATTTGGAAAAACTTTCTTCTACAAAGTTGTAGAGAATTGAATTTCCTATAAAAAGTTATGAGATTCGAATTTTCTGATTAAAGGGCTATTTATTATGAATTATTGAAGTTTCGATATATTGGGTGTGAATTGATTTTTGAAGTTTAAATGATTTTTGTTAGAAAAATGTTTTTTTGTACTTTGGTGGCCCTCACTTGCACATGTTAATGGCTGAATTCAAGTATCTAGAGGTGGGCTTGAATATTTTGTAATTATATTAATATTATATTAAATTTTCTGCTTTGGTGTTCTAAGCAATTTCCTATAAATAAGGTGCTTAGGTTAGAGTTGAAAATCACACCAGAAACTAAAGATTTCTCTCTCTTTTTCTCTCTATATATCGAGCGTATTTTTGTGAGTATTTTAGTACTTTGAGTATTGCTATACGGTGCAAGTTCTTTCAGCACTATATCCAGTATTCCAGTCAGAAGTACTATTCTTTTTTAGGTAAGGGATGTTATTTTCTTCGTAAGTGATATTATTTCTTCAATATCATTATGCCGAAATATTGGTTGTAACTTTTTATCAAATTTGGAACTTTTTCATGTCGGGGTTACTATTCATGAGTTACTATTCACGAAGCATGATGATGTTTTTTGTGAAATTTCTATCTTTTGGTGTCGGAGTTACTATTCACGTATACGACACTATTCACGTATACGACACTATTCACGAATACGACACTATTCACAGAAAAATTAAATTTTCTTTTCTGTGTCCAAGATCGTCTGTTATGATTCCTATCTTTGATTGGATCTATGTTTTGATCATTCTTGAATTTTACTCCACTCTGGTTATTTATGAAGTATTTTCGAATTTGAGTTATTTAAAGTATGAATCCTTAATACTTGTTCTTTTGTTTCACTGGATTCGTTTTCTTTAAAATATTTTTCATCATCCTCAGTCCTAAATGATAATATAACTGAATATCTTTGGCCCGTAGTGCAAAGATGAACAGGTGTTTAGATGAACATGACCAACTGATGAATATCTTTGGCCTGTAGTGGAAAGATGAATATTTGATTTATGATGTATATTGATTGATGTTACAGGGATAAAATATCGATGATGGACTTTTAAATTCATAGATGATAGTAGATTTCATTCTCTACTTAACTCTTCTAATGAATTGTTGTTTTTGCTGCAGTTGTTGATCTAAAACTTGTTGTCTATTGTATTCTATCAGATTTTTTCCCTGTTGAAGACTAAGGATATTTTGTTGTATATTATCTTAGTCATAATATTCTTTACTGGGCTAGTTGAGCTCACCCTTTTCCTTTTTGTTCCATTTTTCTTCTCAGGAGACGAGAATATAGCGGGAACTAGTCGGGGTGTGGAGTGATGGTTCAAGACAGTTGTTTTAGTAGTCCTCACTATTTTGTAAAATAGTGTATCAATAATTATAATGAGGACTTATTTGAGTGTGGATATTGTCTAAAAGACAATATTTGTATTTAAACTCACAGTTTATGTGTTGTCGTATTTTGCACGACAATTGTATTAATGAAGTTGTAGTTGTTTCTGTATTATGTATTTGGTGACTCAGAATGGGTGATGTATACCTATTTTGGGGGCGTCACGATGTATGTAAATTTCGAGGGCAAAATTTCATAAGGAGGGGAGATTGTAAGACCTTGAATTTTATGAAATGAAAGTATTCAATTTTCCTATAATTATTATTTTATTTAGTAAATGGTTAAATTGATAAAAGGTTAAAGTTAAGGGTGATATTTGAAAGTTTTGCAAAAAAAGCAAGTTGATATAAAATATTCGTTGTGTCGGGGAATATTCGCTTTTAACAGGAATATTCGTATGCGACGACACAATCATTAGTGGACCCCAAAACGGAGTATTGTCGTAGTTAAAAGCTTTACGTAATTATCATTTTATAAAAATAACAGCGAAAGTGTTACCTTTAAAACTGTTGAACTACCCGGTAGTAAAAGTACAGTATTACGCGTGGTTGCATATTATCACACGGTATTGAGTATTGATACTTACGTAAGAAGTCACTCAGTTATACTCAATTATTGCTACAGTAATTGCTGCATCATATCTCTCATATTATTGATTCAATTATTGTCACAGTATCAATATTTTATATTATTAAATCAATAATTGAGACGACAAAGTTATTCATATTATTATTTGCAATATTGACAATGTCTAGAAGTTCTGTTAAGGAGAGGTTTGGTCACCTAATTGCGCGCCAATAAGGAGAAATCCTTATCGGAAATCCCCTTTTCACAGGAACGACATTGATAAATATTGTGAGTTATAATATTAATGATGAATAAGTTCTTGTTGATTAAAGATGAAATTGATAGTTTGATTGTGTGGGAATTATTAGTGTTAGTGGAATTCGACATTTATTTCGATAATAGTTGATGTCTAGAGGTTATATTGACCAATCGGGTAATTAATCGGATAAATGAGGAATTAATTGCTATTAATTCACATGCTTATAACTATTTATTCACATGTGTTTATTATTGATTCACATGCATGTACTATTAGGGGATTTGGTGCAAGATTGATAATACTTGCATGATTAAATTAAAAATGGAGGTATAGATGAAATTACTATACTGTAATTAGTTTTTTCACATGATTATACTATTGAGTCACATGAATGAACTATTAATTCACATGATTTACTATTATGGGAGGTGGTGCAAGTTTGATAATATTTGCAGGACTAAATTAAAAATAAAGAAAAAGAGGAAGGTATAATACTGTAATATTTCGAGCCCCAAAACGTGCAATTATCGAAACTATATTTTCCTATAAATAGAAGCACATTCTTCATTCATTCTCACCAATTCACTAAGTCTCACAAGAGCAATTATAGAGATAGAAGCTATAGAGAGAGAAGATATAGAGAGAAAGAAGAAGCGAAGTCTGCTACTTCACTACTCCAGTATCCAGTCTTCTTCTGAGGTAAGGGGTATTATTTATTTCATATTCTGAAGAGATATTATTTTTCGTATTCGTATGAATATTATTTCGTTCAATATTCATAAAGGATATTATCTTCATTCAATATTCGTAGGAATATTATCTTCGTTAAATATTCGTTGGAATATTATTTTCGCTCAAGGATGTTATTTTTGTTTAATATTAAGCTTGAAATAATATTTTCTTCCATACTACGTAGTATGTAAGTAATATTATTTCGCTTCGATTTTTAATTCTATACTCATTTTGTTGAAGTTTTGGGTTCCATACTCCATGAAATTAGTAGAATATCCTTGATATTTGCGCTTCATCCAGTATCTTTTCATGGAAATATTATTCTGAGCTTTGTTGATAATTATTGATCTTTTCATGATGAAATACTATTCATGAGTTACTATTCACCCAGTTACTATTCACTCAAATATTATTCACTCGAGTATTCGGGGCACTTTTCATGCCGGAGTACTATTCACGAGTTACTATTCACTCAATTACTATTCACTTGGGTATTTGGGATAATTTTCATGTCGGGTTACTATTCACCCAATTACTATTCACCCGAATATTATTCACTCGGGTATTTGGGGTACTTTTCATGTTGGGGTACTATTCAAGAGGTACTATTCCCAAAATACTATTCACATAGTATTATTCACGGGGTACTATTTACCCAAAAAATACACTTCTTTTATGTCCAAATTATTTTTGGTACATGAATATTATTCTTGAATTTTACTCCACAAAGCCGTATCATGTTGAAAATTTGAACGTTATTGAATTCTGGATAAATTACGTGCATAGATCCTCATGCTTATTATTCTTGTTTTATTGAATAAAACAATATTATTCTTGTTTTATTGAATTGTTATGTCATGGTCAACATACTCATGCTTATATTGTGATGAAAGTCATCTTTGGCTTACGTGCATAGATGGACTTGGTATGATTATAACCATGGATTATTCGGTATAATCATGACCGTAATGTAACGAATGATGTCGTAAAAGTCATTGTAAGACCCCGAATTTTATGAAATAAAAGTATTCAATTTTTCTATTCAGTAAATGGTTAAATTGATAAAAGGTTAAAGTTAAGGGTGACATATGAAATTTTTCAAAATAAGCAAGTGGCTAAAAAATACTTATTGTTGTCGGGGAATATTCGTTTAGTCGTGGAATATTCTTTCTGTCGGGGAATATTCGCATGCGACCAGTATGTACCATTTAATGGGCCCCATAATGTAATAACTATCGGATGAAGAAAATGACAAATTTGAGTTTTTATAAATAACTACGTAGTTATTACTGAATTAACACTTCGTTGGAATACCGGTGGTTAAAATACGATGCTCTGGCGTGGTTAAAGAAGTAGCACCAGATTATTGCAAGATATTTTTTCAATTATTGATTCTTACGTGAGAAGGCACTACTCAATAATTGTTACAGAATTATTGCTCAATATTTTATTTTATTGAATCAATAATTCTTTGCGTTGATATTTTATATTACTTTTGTTTCAATAATTGTCAACGCACAATATCTCCATTATCGATCAATAATTCATATTATTTGAATAATATTATTAGATAGCATTATTGATGGTGTCCGTAAAAGTTCATCGGGGAGAGGTTTGGTAACCTAATTGCGGCATGATGAGAGAAATTCTTATTGAAAGCCCCTCTTTCCAGGGAACTATGCGGTTTGTCATAAATGTGATTCTGCAATATTATATGTGAATAATTAATTATTGATTCATATGATAAGGAAATATTTATTTTATGTGGATAAAAATGATGGATTTATTTATGTGGTTATAAATGAAGGAATTAATGATGAAGTGTTTTATCAGTATTTTATCGAAATGGAGAACAAAATATGGGATTTTCAGAAAAATTAGTTTATTACTTGATTTTGTAAAATCCATAACTCTTTGTGTATAATGAGTTAGGAGATGAGCCATATATCAAAAGAAAGCCCTGGAAGTAAGCTAACCGTAGAATTTGGAATCACCCAAAAATTCTTTGTGGATATTTCGTGGTGAATTTTTGAATCAAACTGGTCCGAAGGATTTATAATCCGATAATTAGTGTTCTTGAGATATATTGCATGAGTTATAATTTTTGATCCGACCGTTGGATTGTTGTAATATTTGGATATGTTATACATATATGAGTTGAGTATATGTCCACAAATTTTGAACCGTTAAAAATTAACGTATGATTTGTTATGAATTTTAAGATGTGACTGATTCAGAAATTGTTTTTATAAATGTTTTGAGTGGAAAATTCTAGAAGGCGGGCCCCACTTTTTGGTTGGTGTAAGAGAGCGTGTGCTAGAATTCTTGGTTCAAGCATGGAGGCTGGTCATGGTTGGTGCGTAGAAAGAAGATAAATAATAATAATATTTTATTATTTTAGTCTCCTTTGGCGTTCTAGCATTTTCCTATAAATAGGGTGCTTAGTTAGATTTGAAAAACACACCAGAATTCATAAGTTTTCTCTCTTTTTCTCTCTAGATTATCGAGTGTATTTTGTGAGTATTTAGATACTTGGTGAGTTGCTATTCATCAGTGCAAGTTTCCTTCAGCGTTATATCCGATATCCATTTAGAAGTACTGCTCTTTTGAGGTAAGGGATAGTAAGGGATTTTAAGGGTTATTATGTTTTTCAGTTTCATAATTTTTTTGAACCTTAAAAAATTCTGGAAAAATTTGAAATGATAATTTGATGAGTTTTATTGATTGTGTCCAAAAATGGCGATTTTTGGATGTATAGATTAAGAGTTATTAATTTTACGGGAAACGACTATTTTAAAAGTAAACCCTTATAACTCCTTGTGGTTAACTCCAAAATTGATGAAATTTTTATTGGAAGTATATCTATATAATATCAGTATACTCTATGAATTTCAGAATTTTTGGATAAAAGTATAATTTATGATAAATGTCTAAATATTCGGCGGTTTTGGTCATATGAAAAATAGTAAATGAATTATAAAAATTCTGAGAAAAATATATGTTCAATATGGGACTATATTCTGCTTAATCCCAGAAAAGAAATATTTTTGGATCTGATTTCGTATTTTTCATGAAAATAGACTAGTTATGAGTAAATGAATTAAATATGTTATGTGAAGTAAGAAAATTGGAAAATATGATTTTATGGCTTGAGAATCCGATATGAGGTATATGCAGATTTTTTATGAGGGTTTTGGTTATTGGTGATGAAATCTTATGAGTTTGGCATTTTAGGATGATTAAATGCATTATTTAGTAAAGTGTAAACGATTAAAATAAATTGTTTATAAGTTTAAGAAATTTTATTCTTTCAATATCATTATACCGAAATATTGGTATGGATTTTATTATAGAATTTTCTACCTTTTTCATATCGGGGTTACTATTCATGACAAAATAGGTTTCTTTTCTGACCAAATTATTATTGATTTATGAATCTTACTCTTGAAATTAAATCCGTGTTTTGATCATATATTTTTTTATTATCATATATAATATTTTTATAGCCCTAATGATGATATTAATTTCTCTTTGACTTGAGTGTAAAGATGGGTAGATTATTGGTATGATGATGTCTATGGGTTCTCTTTGGCAAATAGTGCAAAGTTGAATTGTTGACTGGTATGATCATGACCATTGAATTTATAATTGAATATCTTTAACTTAAGTGCAAAGGTGAAATGATCAACATGGTTATAATTATTGTTTATATAAATTCAAATGATTATATATTTCTTTGAGATATTAATATATTTGGCTGTGTAGTGCAAATATATGATCTGTTGATGAATATATTTGGCTCAGTAGTGCAAATATGAATCTGTTGAGGAATATCTTTGGCCCATGTGCAAAGATGAATTGTTGGTGAATATCTTTGGCCCGTAGTGCAAAGATGACATGTTGTTGAATATCTTTGGCCAAGAAGTGCAAAGATGAATGTTGATGAATATCTTTGGTAGTAGTGCAAAATTTGAATTTATTAGTATGATTATGAATAGAACTGTGATTTGGTATAACCATGATCTTTGATGTTTCGTAAAGACATGTGATGAAAATTATCTTCGCCCCGGATGCGAAGAGAAATTTAGAATCACAATTATGATTATGAGTTATTCATATGATTGTGGACCGAATCGCTGATGATTGATGTTACAAGGATAAAACATTGTTGGTGGATTTTTAACATAGAAGATAATAGACTTTATGGTCTATTTGACTCTTCTAATGGATTGCTTCGTTCACCGCTACTACTATGGTTGAAATTTTTATCATCTACCATATGTTCTAAATCTACGATTTATTATCATGTTGAAGGCTATTGATAATTTATTTATCTTTAGTCATGATATTCTTTACTTGTTAGTTGTGCTCACCCTTTTGCTTCACAATTCCTTTTCGTGTAATAAGAGTGTAGCTGGGTCGAGCGGGGGTAACCGGGGAATAAAACAGTGGTCATCATTTAGTAGTTATATTTGGTGAATCAAATAGGGTGAGGCGAACCCAACATTGGAAGGGTGTTTTGCCACTATCATATAAGATGTCTAATGACATACAACCTCGTATCATCATAAGATATGGATGTGCTCATCCACTTGCTGAGTATATTTACGAGCACTACCTATATAATCTTGGTGTTTGGTTGAAGTATAACTCTCAATTAGAGACAGTGGAGATAATGATATGTCAAGAGAAGACTCACCATTGAGAAGAATATGATAGTTATCTTCTCATTTTTCTTTGGGGTCTATTGGGTCAACCAAGGATAATTCTGTGGCCATATGATATATATCATAACCTAGACGCATGGCCACCCATGTACGAAGGTTTCCTTGAGCACTTCCCAAAGATTCTAATTTCTAAAATAGTTTTTGACTATACCTTTATGTAAGGTGTCATGGTGACGTGCTACCCAAGTTGGTGTCAAGAGTCACAATTGATATATATATTTGTATCAAAACTCACAACACATGAGTTGTTGTATTTTGCACGACAATTGTTGTAATAAAGGTGTAGTTATTTTCTGTACCATGTATTTGGCGACTCAGAATGGGTTGGATGGAATGGACCTATTTTGGGGTTGTCACATTTGGTATCAGAGTTATAAGTAAAGAGCCCCGAGCCTCTTGCTGGTGACTTCCTGTTGATGGGGGATGCACCGAAGCCAGACTCTCTGTAGGGGACGCCGTTCTGTGGTGGCAAACTGATAGGTACCACTTTGAGGTGCTGTCCACGGTTGGGACATGAGTCACAATTGGTATCAGAGCTTAGGGATATGGTCTCTAGCTGAGATCGGGGAATAGAACTAGGAGGGGAGAGATTAGTAAATCCTTCACTAGTGTGTCCTACCTAAGCTTATTTGTTGGTCAGTCATAATATCATGATATTATAGGATATGTTAATGTGTTCAATTAACCCTTGTTTTGAAGATGTATTTTAGAATGATATCTGAAATACAGGAGATGAGCAATGGAGAAATCATGAGGACAGGGAAGATGGAAGCAAGGTATTCTCAACCTTTTGAAATACCAGTTACGTAAATTTCGGGGACGAAATTTCATAAGGAGGGGAGATTGTAAGACCCCGAATTTTATGAAATAAAAGTATTCAATTTTTCTATTCAGTAAATGGTTAAATTGATAAAATGTTAAAGTTAAGGGTGACATATGAAATTTTTCAAAATAAGCAAATGGCTAAAAAATACTTATTATTGTCGGGGAATATTCGTTTAGTCGTGGAATATTCTTTCTATCGGGGAATATTAAATGCGACGGTAGCATCCATTTATGGGCCCCATAATGTAATAACCTGTCGGATGAAGAAAATGACAAATTTGAGTTTTTATAAATAACTGCGTAGTTATTCACTGCTTAACACTGTTGAAATACACGGTGGTTAAAATACGATGTCTACGCCAGTTAATAGCACAAGAAGCACACCGGTGTTACATGATTTTTTTTCAATTATTGATTCTTACGTGAGAAGGCGTTACTCTAATAATTGTTACAATAATTATTGCTCAATATTTTATTTTATTGAATCAATAATTCTTTGCGTTGATATTTTATATTATCATTGTTTCATAATTGTCACTTTGCATAATATCTCCATTATCGGATCAATAATTCATATTATTTGAATAATATTATTAGATAGCATTATTGGCAATGTCTAGAAAGTTACATCAAGGAGGGTTTGGTCACCTAATTGCGCGTCGATGGAGAAATCCTTATTGAAAGCCCTATTTCTGAGAACTACCGTGGTTGTCATAAATGTGATTACAGAATATTATTTGTGAATAATTAATTATTGATTCATATGAAAAGGAAATATTTATTTTATGTGGATATAAATGATGGATTTATTTATGTGGTTGTAAATGAAGGAATTAATGATGAGGTGTTTTATGATTATTTTATCGAAACGGAGAACAAAATATGGGATTTTCAGAAAAATTAGTTTATTACTTGATTTTGTAAAATCCATAACTCTTTGTGTATAATGAGTTAGGAGATGAGCCATATATCAAAAGAAAGCACTGGAAGTAAGCTAACCGTAGAATTTGGAATCACCCAAAAATTCTTTGTGGATAGTTCGTGGTGAATTTTTAAATGAAACTGGTCCGAAAGATTTATAATCTGATAATCAGTGTTCTTGAGATATATTGCATGAGTTATAATTTTTGATCCGACCGTTGGATCGTTGTAATTTTTGGATATGTTATACATATATGAGTTGTGTATATGTCCACAAATTTTGAACCGTTAAAAATTAACGTATGATTTGTTATGAATTTTAAGATGTGACTGATTCAGAAATTGTTTTTATAAATGTTTTGAGTGGAAAATTCTAGAAGGCGGGCCCCACTTTTTGGTTGGTGTAAGAGAGCATGTGCTAGAATTCTCGGTTCAAGCATGGAGGCTGGTCATGGTTGGTGCGTAGAAAGAAGATAAATAATAATAATATTTTATTATTTTAATCTCCTTTGGCGTTCTAGCATTTTCCTATAAATAGGGTGCTTAGTTAGATTTTAAAAACACACCAGAATTCATAAGTTTTCTCTCTTTTTCTCTCTAGATTATCGAGTGTATTTTGTGAGTATTTAGATACTTGGTGAGTTTCTATTCATCAGTGCAAGTTTCCTTCAGCGTCATATCCTATATCCTGTTAGAAGTACTGCTCTTTTGAGTTAAGGAATAGTAAGTGATTTTAAGGATTATTATGTTTTTCAGTTTCGTAATTTTTCTGAATCTTAAAAAATTCTGGAAAAATTTAAAATGATAATTTGATGAGTTTCATTGATTGTGTCCAAATATGGCAATTTTTGGATGTATAGATTAAGAGTTATTAATTTTACGGGAAAATACTATTTTAAAAGTAAACCCTTATAACTCATTGTGGTTAACTCAAAAATTGATGAAATTTTTATTGGAAGTATATCTATATATTATCAGTATACTCTATGAATTTCGGAATTTTTGGATAAAAGTACAATTTATGATAAATGTTTAAATATTCGGCGGTTTTGGCCATATGAAAAATAGTAAATGAATTATAAAAATTCTGAGAAAAATATATGTTCAATATGGGACTATATTCTGCTAAATCCTAGAAAAAAGAAATATTTTTTGGCTGATTTGGTATTTTCATGAAAATGGACTAGTTATGAGTAAATGAATTAAATATGTTATGTGAAGTAAGAAAATTGGAAAATAGGATTTTATGGCTTGAGAATCCTATATGAGGTATATGCAGATTTTTTACGAGGGTTTTGGTTATTGGTGATGAAATCTTATGAGTTTGGCATTTTAGGATGATTAAATGCATTATTTAGTAAAGTGTAAACGATTAAAATAAATTCTTTATAAGTTTAAGAAATTTTATTCTTTCAATATCATTATACCGAAATATTGGTATGGATTTTATTGTGGAATTTTCTACCTTTTTCATGTCGGAGTTACTATTCACGAGTTACTATTCACGATAAAATTGGTTTCTTTTTCTGACCAAATTATTGTTGATTTATGAATCTTACTCTTGAAATTAAATCCGTGTTTTGATCATATATTTTTTTATTATCATATATAATATTTTTATTACCCTAATGATGATATTAATTTCTCTTTGTCTTTAGTGTAATGATGGGTAGATTATTGGTATGATCATGACTATGGGTTCTCTTTGGCCAGTAGTGCAAAGTTGAATTGTTGACTGGTATGATCATGACCATTGAATTTATAATTGAATATCTTTAACTTAAGTGCAAAGGTGAAATGATCAACATGGTTATAATTATTGTTTATATAAATTCAAAATGATTATATATTTCTTTGAGATATTAATATTTTTGGCACAGTAGTCTGAAATATGAATCTGTTGATGAATATATTTGGCACAGTAGTGCAAATATGAATCTGTTGGGGAATATCTTTGGCTGTGTAGTACAAAGATGAATTGTTGGTGAATATCTTTGGCCCCGGTCTGAAAGATGACATGTTGTTGAATATCTTTGGCAAGATGGTGCAAAGATGATCATTTGACGAATATCTTTGGTAGTAGTCAAAGATGAATTTATTAGTATTATTATGAATGAGGAACGTGATTTGGTATAACCATGATCTTTGATGTTTCGTAAAGACATATGATAAAAATTATCTTCGTCCTGGATGCGAAGAGAAATTTAGAATCACAATTATGATTATGAGTTATTCAGATGATTGTGGACCAGAACTGTTGATTGATGTTACAGGGATAAAACATTGTTGGTGGATTTTTAACATAGAGAAGATAATATACTTTATATGTCTATTTGACTCTTCTAATGGATTGCTTGCGTTCAACTTTGCAACTATGGTTGAAATTTTTTATCATCTACCATATGTTCTAAATCTCTGATTTATTACTGTTGAAGGCTATTGATAATTTATTTATCTTTAGTCATGATATTCTTTACTGAGCTAGTTGTGCTCACCCTTTTGCTTCACAATTCCTTTCAGGTAATAAGAGTGTAGCTGGGTCGAAGCCGGTAATATGAGGGAATAAAACGGTGGTCATCATTTAGTAGTTATATTTGGTGAATCAAATAGGGTGAGGCGAACCTAACATTGGAAGGGTGTTTTGCCACTATCATACAAGATGTCTAATGACATACAACCTCGTATCATCATAAGACATGGATGTGCTCATCCACTTGCTGAGTATATTTACGAGCACTACCTATATAATCTTGGTGTTTGGTTGAAGTATAACTCTCAATTAGAGACAGTGGAGATAATGATATGTCAAGAGAAGACTCACCATTGGGAAGAATATGATAGTAATCTTCTAGTTTTTCTTTGGGGTCTATTGGGTCAACCAAGGATAATTCTGTGTCCATATGATATCTATTATAACCTAAACGCATGGCCACCCATGTACGAAGGTTTCCTTGAGCACTTTCCAAAGATTCTAATTTCTAAAACAGTTTTTGACTATACCTTTATGTAAGGTGTCATGGTGATGTGCTACCCAAGTTGGTGTCAAGAGTCACAGTTGATATATATATTTGTATCAAAACTCATAACACATGAGTTGTTGTATTTTGCACGATAATTATTGTAATAAAGTTGAAGTTGTTTTCTGTACCATGTATTTGGCGACTCAGAATGGGTTGGATGAAATGGACCTATTTTGGGGTTGTCACAGTCATCATTGGCCTGTAGTTCATTGATGGACAGTTGTTGGTATGATTATGACCAGGGATTATTCGGTATAATCATGACCATTGATGAATATACGAATATCCTTGGCCCATAGTACATGTATAATTTGTGGTCGTGATACTAAAGAATATCCTTGGCCGTAGTGCAGGGGTGATTCGATGATATGGATTATTTATTAAGCTGAGTCTCAGCGATAAAAGTGATGAAAAACCTTTTAGATCATAGAAGATAGTAGATTTTATGCTCTACTTGACTCTTCTAATGGATTGCTTGTTCCGCTGCAGTTAAACTTGATGTTTGTTATATTTTATAAGTTTAACACTGTTGAAGACTAACGATAATTTATTCTGCATTATCTTAGTCATAATATTTCTTACTGGGCTAGTTGAGCTCACCCTTTTGCTTTCATTGTTCTCTTCAGGAAATGAGAACGTAGCTGGGACTAGTCGGGGAACAGAGTGACGGTCCGAGATGGTGGCTATAGTAGTCCTCACTATTTTATGAAATAGTGTGATAATAAATGTAATGAGGACTTCATTTGAGTTTGAATACTGTCTATGGGACAATATTCATGTAAAAACTCTGAGCTACGTTGTTGTCGTATTGTATAAAAGTGGTTTGTATTTGATTTATGTACCATGTATTTGGCGACTCAGAATGGGTGATGTATACGTATTTTGGGGGCGTCACATCATTAGTTTTAATCTTTAACTGATGATTTCCAGAACGAAGATCGATATTTAAAAAGAATTTAACACCTTACAACTGGTCAAATAGGTCATCAATGTGAGGTAATGGGTACCTATTTTTGATGGTGATATGGTTTAACTCCCGATAGTCAATGCAGAGTCTCATACTCCCGTCTTTCTTCTTTACGGATAAAATAGGAGCACCCCAAGGCGATGTACTAGGACGTATGAAACCGATGTCTAACGATTCATGAAGTTGGACTTTTAACTCCTGAAGTTTAATATGAGCCATTCGATACAAAATTTAATTTCACGTTCTGGGGGTATGCCAGTAAGTTCTTCGGGAAATATGTCAGGGAATTTATTAACAACAGAAATATCATTCAAATCTGACGTATTTTTATTTAAATCGGTGACATGGGCTAAGAAAGATTGACATCCGTTTTTCAATAAGCGAATGACTTTATGGTTTGATATTACATTGACTGATTTCAATGGTTTGGTTACTTGAATTCGCATAACATGTTTGTTAGGAATATGAAAACTAATGACCTTACGAAAATAATTAATTTTAGCATGATGGGTAGTTAGCTTGTCAAATCCTTAAATCACACCAAATTCAAGTGTTTTCAAAGAGATGAGGTCAATGGGTAATGTAATGGTGTCAATTTAAATCAAATAAGATTTATAAACAGTGGATGTAGTGAAGGTTTCACCTAACAGAGTTTCAACAGGTAATTCAAAATTTAATTTCTCAGGAGTCAAGTTTAAACGTTGAGCACAAGCAGGTGAAATAAAAGAGTGGGTAAACCAGTATCTAATAAGGCATAGACTTTGCAAGAGTTTATGATTAGCTTCCTCGTAATAACTTCATTCAGGTTCCTCGCTTTTTGGGAAGTTACGACAAAAGCTCTCCCCTGGACCATCAACTTTGACTTGTCCGTGACAGCTTTTGGTGTCACTATTACCGTTGGACTTAACTTTGTTACAGGATAAAATTGAGCTATGTGACCATCCTTTCCACAACTGAAACACGCCTTAGAAGGCTGTGTACAGTTTGGACTGATGTGTTCCTCCTGTCCGCATCTGTAACAGCTAACTGGTGGTCGTTCTCCTCCCCTTGAAACTAGTGTTGGTGCTTTTCCATTGTCATTGTTGATCCTTTTCTTGAAATTGTTTACACTCGACTCACTTTTCTTGCTATCTGAGCCAGGATTACCACCGAAGTGGTTACCATTTTTGGCATGATAATTTTCTCTACACTGGTTCTCATTGGTTCGATAATTGTTGCCATTGGTATAATTATTATTGTGTTGTCTGTTGTTGTCTCTTGGTTGCAATATCTATTTCTCTCATTCCACCAATTAAGTTATATCCACGATATCTAAATATAAACAAAGTTTATGAGAAATAAAATGTTGGCGAATCTCAAATTTCATACCTCTCAAGAACATCCGAGTCATGCGTTCTTCGTTATCCACCAAGTGGGGCGCAAATTGGGATAGCTTGGCAAATTTGGCCTCGTACTGCGAGACAGTCATATCATTATGTTCTAATTTAATAAACTCCACTTCCTTCATACGGCGAATGCTTTTCGAAAAATACTTGTCATTAAACAGCTTTTGAAACTCTGCCCAAGGCATTTTGAGTGTTGAGTGATGTGTGCACTTCACTGACTCCCACCAGTGATCTGCCTCCCTCGAAACATAAAGGTGGTGAAGGAAAATTTTTGATCATCAGCGCAACGCAGTACATCAAATATCTTCTTCATTTGTTTAAGTCACGCCTCCACCTTGAGTGGGTCTGGCTTTTCGTGAAATTCTGGTGGTCTTAATTCCTTGAACAGCTTGGCAGTGACCATCCGTGAGTTACCCGCATTTCTACCTGTATTATGAGCAGGAGTCTCTCTCGCATGGTTCTGAAAGAATTGCATAAATTTTCTAAAAAAAATAATCATTCCTCATATTGTTACCATCATGATTTTCTGAGTTTGCAGCAACATTATTTGTGACGCCCCCAAAATAGGTATACATCACCTATTCTGAGTCGCCAAATACGTGGTACAGAATATAAATACAACTTAATTATACAACTGTAGTGCAAAGTACGACAAAATATAAGCTGTGATTTTTAATACAAATATTGTCGTCTAGACAATATACAAACTCAAATTCAATATTATTACATTTATTTTCCCACTATTTCACTGAATAGTGAGGACTACTAATGCTATCATCTGGTCCGTCACTCCGCTCCCCGACTAGTCCCTCGCTACGTTCTCATTTCAAGAGAACAATGAAAATAAAAGGGTGAGCTCAACTAGCCCAAGGAGGAAATATTATGACTAAGATAATGCATAATATATTATCGTTAGTCAAATCAACAAGTTTAAACCGATATAATATAACAACCATCAAGTTTAACTCAAAGTGAAACAAGCAATCTATTAAAAGAGTCAAGATGTAATAAAATCTACTATCTTTTATGATTTAAAAGGTTTTTCGTCACTTTTATCGCTGGGACTCAGCTTAATAAATAATCCACATCACCGAATCACCCCTGTACTACGGCCAAGGATATTCTTTAGTATCACGACCACAATTATCCATGCACTACGGGCCAAGAATATTTGTGTATTCATTAATGGTCATGATCATACCAACAACTGTCCATCAATGCACTACTAGCCAATGAGGACTTTTACCACATCATTTGTAACATTACGGTTATGATTACACAGAATAATCTCTGGTCATAATCATACCAAGTCTATCTATGCACTACAGGCCACAGATGACTTTCAACAAAATATAAACATGAGGATGATGTCAATGATATAAGAATTCAATAAAACAAGTTCAAGAATTATTTTATCCAGGAATCAATAACGTCCAAATTGTCAACATGATACTGCTTTGTGGAGTAAAATTCAAGAATGCTCAGAAGAATATTTCAATGAAAAGATACTAGATGAAGAGCAAATATCAAGGATATTCCACTAATTTCATGGAGTATAGAAGTCAAAACTTTAACCAACTGAGTATAACAAGGAATGGAATAACAAAAGAAATCACCAGGCATGCGATAGACCGCATACAGCGAAAGTTATTCCAACCGAATAATAAATAACGTAATCAGTCCGTCCGTAAAATGCATGCATGTGGATATTCCAACAGGATTAATAAAGACGGAATCAGTCCCAAGAAAACGCATGCATGTGATATTCCAATGTAATAATAAAGATTTTAACCAGTCCCAAGGAGTAACGCATGCATGAGCAGATGTTTCAATGAATGATAAATAATGGAACCAGTCCTAGTAAACGCATTACACTGGGATGTTCCAATGAATGATAAAGAATGGAATAATAGAAAAATTTCACCAAGTATAGGGTAGCCCACGATATCTGAGTTATTCCAATAGAATAATAAAGAATAGAATAACAGAAGTTCTCTTCATGGATAAGAAAGAAGTAATACTCCCTACCTTGGAAAAAAAACTGGATACTGGAATAGTGAGGTAGCAAACTTCTCTTCTTCTTTCTCTATAATTTCTCTCTATAATAATCGCTCTAAAGCTTTTGCGAATTGGTGAGAAATGAAGGAAGAATGAGCTTTATTTATAGAAAATATAGTTTTGATAATTGCACGCTTTGGGGCTCAAAAATTACAAAGACAATACCTCTAACTTTTCTTTCATTTTTAATTTAGTCCTGCAAGTATTATCAAACTTGCACCACCTCCCCTAATAGTATATAATGTGAATCAATAGTTCAACCATGTGAATTAATAGTATAATCATGTGAAAATACGAAATTACAGATATAGTACCTCCATCTATACCTCCATTTTTAACTTAGTCATGCAAGTATTATCAATCTTGCACCAACTCCCCTAATAGTAAATAATGTGATTCAATAGTACACACAGGTGAACAAATAGTTATATAAGCATGTGAATTAGTAGCAATTAATTGCTCATTTATCCGATAAATTACCCGATTTATCAATATAACCCCTAGACATCAACTATCATCGAAATAGATGTCGATTTCCACTAACACTAATAATCCCAACATAATGGAACTATCAAAATTCATTTTTAATCATCACAACTTATTCATCATTAATATTATAACTCACAATATTTAACAACCAGGTCGTTCCCAGGAAAGAGGGGGCTTTCCGATAAGGATTTCTCCTTATTGGCGCGCAATTAGGTAACCAAACCTCTCCTTGACAGAACTTCTAGACATTGTCAATATTGCAAATAATAATATGAATAACTTTGTCGTCTCAATTATTGATTTAATTATATAAAATATTATGCAAATAATACTGTGACAATAATTGAATCAATAATATGAGAGATATGATGCGATAATTATCATGTAGCAATAATTGAGTATAACCGAGTGACTTCTCACGTAATCATCAATAATCAATACCGCAGTACTACTTATGCAACCACGCCATATAATCGTATTTTTACACCGGGTGTTTCAATAGTTAACGGTAAAACTTCCGCCGTTATTTTCATAAAGTATTTTTGTCATTTTCTCGATCCGAATAATAATTCCGTTGTGGGGTCCACCAATGATTGTGCTGCTGGTTATGAATATTTCTGTTAAAAACGAATATTCCCCACCAATCGAATATTATATAATAACTTGTGTACTTTGCAAAATTTATAAATATTACCCACAACTATAACATTATATCAAATCCACACCATAATATTCAAAAATATATTTTGAGAAAATTTAATCTTTATTCAAAAAGTTGGGGTCTTACAACCTCCCCTTCTTATGAAATTTTGTCCTCGAAATTAGGGTGCGTACCTGGTATGTCGAAGAGGTAAGGATATCTTGATTTCATCTCAGATTCTAACTCCCAGGTCATTTCTTCCACATCGTGGTTTCTCCATAAAACTTTGACTTGAGGTATAACCTTGGAGCGTAGAATATGCTCATTTTTATCCAAGATTTTAACAGGTAACTCTTCATACGTTAAATCTTCCTCTATCTCGTCTGGTTCTAATTCAATAATGTGGTTCGGGTCTTTCACATATTTACGTAACATAGATATGTGAAAAACGTTATGAACACGAGACATAAATGGCGGTAAAGCGAGTCTATACACCACAATTCCTACTCGATCGAGGATTAAAAATGGGCCAATGAATCGAGGGTTGAGCTTTCCTCTCTTTTCAAATCTCGTAACTCCCTTCCATAGAGCAACACATAATAACACATGATCTCCAATATCGAATTCCACGTCCTTTTGATGAAGATCAGCATAACTCATTTGTCGATCTTGTGAGGTTTTTATACGTTGTCGGATCATTTTAATCTTTTCCATAGTTATACGTACCAACTCCGGTCCCAACAACGTTGCTTCACCCACCTCATCCCAAAGATACCGAGAACGCGACACTTTTTCCATATAACGCCTCAAATGGAGCCATGCCAATACTTACTTGATAAGCTGTTGTTGTCAGAGGAAAACTCCACCAATGGTAGTAGAACTTATCCCAACTTCCTTTGAGTCAAGGAAATAGAGTCTTAATAGATCTTCAAGAGTTTGAATGGTCCTCTCCGATTTGCTCGTCTCGTCCGAGGATGATATCTTAGAAAGCTAAATCAAGAAATTGCGTGCCCATAGCTTTTTGTAAACTAACCCAAAATCTTGAAGTGAATCTTGGGTCTCGATCAAAAACTATGGATACTAGCATACCATGCAGTCTTACAATCTCATTTATGTACATACAAGCAAGACGTTCAAGTGTATAAGTTTCTCGTATAGGTAGAAAATGAGCAGACTTGGTCAATCTATCAACAATGACCCAAATTGCATCTATGCCTTGAGAAACCTTGGGAAGACCAGTAACGAAATCTATGGTAATGTGTTCCCACTTCCATTCTGGAATTTCAAGTGGTTGCAATGGACCTTTTGGTACTTGATGCTCCTCCTTGACTCGTTGACAAGTTAAACACCTTGAGATAAATTCTGCTATCTCTCTTCATATATGCTCCACCAAAATGTATGTCAAATTACGATACATTTTGGTACTCCCGTGATGGATTGCAAATGGTGTGTTGTGCGCCTCCATCATGATTTTATACTTTAAATCGGGGTTGTTAGGAACACAAAAAGTCCGGAGTTGACTCAAGTATTCCTTCTTCATCGATTCTTGCTTCCTAAGATAACACCTTCTTGTACTTTCTTCCTCATACGCATCGCCTCCGTGTCTATAGCTTGAGCATCTTTAACTTTATCGATTAAAGTCGGTTCTACTCGCATTTTCGCCATCATCACATGGGTCCCTGGAGTCTTTATCTCTAACTCCATCCTTTGCAAGTCATACAAAATGGGCCTTTGCGTTGACAATATTACACTCGCATCTCGCATATGATCTTCTACTCAAAGTCATCACCACTACGTCGCTTTTCCGAGGATGGTATTGAATAGTATGATCATAATCTTTCAATAGTTTGAGCCAATGTTGTTGCTGCATGTTGAGTTCCTTTTGAGTGAAGAAATATTTGAGGCTTTTATAATCCGTATAGATCTCCACTTTCTCCCCATACAGGTAATGCCTCCAAATTTTAAGCGCAAAAAGCGATAAATGCTAACTCTAGATCATGAGTAGGATAATTCCTCTCATATTCTTTGAGTTCTTAGTGAGGCATAGGCTATGACTTTCCCATGTTGCATGAGAACACATCCTAACCCTTTGCCTCAAGCATCATCAGAGATGACAAATCCTCCGAGCCGATGGTATTGTCGTAACAAAATCTTTGAAATGAGTCTCCTCTTGAGTTCTTGAAAACTCTTCTCACATTCCACGCTCCAACCGAATTTTGTATCTTTTCGAGTCAGCTGAGTTAATGGGGTAGCGATTCGAGAAAACCCTTCTATGAATCTCTGATAATAACCAGCTAAGCCGAGAAAGCTACGTACTTTGGTCACTGATTTAGGTTGCTCCCAGCTTTGAATTGTTCAATCTTTGCCGGGTCAACAGATATCCCATGATTTGATATCACGTGCCCAAGGAATACAACTTCCTCAAGCTAGAACTCGCATTTCTTCAACTTGGCATATAGCTTGTTTTCACGAAGCTTTTGGAGTATCAGCCTCAAGTGTTGCTCATGATCTTCACGGCTTTTGGAATATATGAGGATGTCATCAATAAAGACGACCACAAAATGATCCAAATATTCCTTGAATACTCGGTTCATCATATCCATGAAGGCAGCAGGAGCATTAGTCAATCCAAAGAACATGACTAGGAATTCATAATGCCCGTACCGAGTTCTGAAAGTCGTCTTTGGAATGTCATCGGTTCTAATCTTCAATTGATGATATCCTGAACGAAGATCAATCTTTGAAAAGAATTTGGCGCCTTGCAACTGGTCAAACATGTCATCAATACGTGGTAATGGGTACCTATTTTTGATGGTGACATGATTCAACTCCCGATAATCAATACAAAGTCGCATACTCCCATCTTTCTTCTTCACGAATTGAACAGGAGCACCCCAAGGAGACGTACTAGGACGAATGAAACCAATGTCTAACAATTCCTGCAACTGGGTCTTTAACTCCTGAAGTTCAATAGGAGCCATTCGATATGGGGCTTTGGAAATGGTTTTTGTACCGGGTTCAAGGTCGATACAAAATTCAATTTCACACTCTGGGGGTAGGCCGTGAAGTTCTTCGTGGAATACGTCAGAAATTTATTAACAATGAAATATCATTCAAAACTGACGTATCTTTGTTTAGATCCGTGACATGAGCTAAGAAAGCTTGACATCCGTTTTTCAATAAACGAATAGCTTTATGGCTTGAAATGACATTGATTGATTTTAATGGTTTAGTTATTTGAATTCGCATAATAGGTTGGTTAGGAATATGAAAGCTAACAACCTTACGAAAATAATCAATTTTTGCATGATGAGTAGTTAACCAATCAATCCCTAGAATCACGTCAAATGCAAGTATTTTCAATAAAATAAGATTGACAGGTAATGTGAGGGTACCAATTTGAACCAAACAAGACTTATAAACAGTGGATGTAATGAAGGTTTCTCCCAACGGAGTTTCAACAGATAAGTCAAAGTCTAATTTCTCCGGAGTCAAATTTAATCGTTGAGCGCAAGTAAGAGAAATAAAAGAATGGGTAGAACCGGTATCAAATAAGGTATAGACGTCGCTAGAGTTTATGATAAGCTTACCCGTGATGACCTCGTTCGAGTTCCTTGCTTTCTGGGAGGTCACAACAAATGCTCTCCCTTACACCACCAGCTTTGACTTTTCTGGGACGGCCTTTGGTGCCTCCATCCTAGCTGAACTTGTCTTCGGTGAACGATAAAATTTGGCTAGGTGACCTTCTCTTCCACAATTATAACACGCTTTGGATGGCATTGCGCAGTTTGGACTGATATGTCCCTCCCTTCCGCATTTGAAGCATATGATAGGTGGTCGTTCTCCTTCCTTAACCACTTGTTCTTTGGTGCCGACGCTCTTTCCATCATTGTTGAATCTCCTTTTCTTGGAATGTCCATTTTACCGTCTTGCCATGATTACCACCGAAGTGGTTACTATTTCGCATGTTGATTCCCACCACGTTTGTTGTCACCGCTTCGATGACCGATACTACCGGTATTTTCATGTCATTTACCGCTTTCTCTTGGTTGCGTTGACTCGTTCGCGCGCTCCAATAATCGAGCCCTATTTACAACATCCGAGTACAAACACGCTTTATGAGAAATAAGATATTGACGTATCTCCTGCTTTCAAACCTCTTAAAACATTCTTGTCATTCGCTCCTCATTATCGACCAAATGGGATGCAAACCGGATAACTCCGCAAATTTAGCCTCGATCGTTTACACGGCCATATTGTTTTGCTCCAACTTGATAAACTCCACCTCTTTCATGTGACGAATACTTTCGAAAGTACTTGTCGTTGAATAGCTCTTGGAACTTCTCCCAAGACATCTTGAGGTCGGCCAGTCAGTACGCTTTTACGATTCCCACCAAGAATCGCCTCTTCACACAACATGAAAGTGGCAAAGGGAACCTTTTGCTCCTCGGAGCATCCCAAGACATCAAATATCTTAGTGATCTGCTTTACCCACGCTTCCGCCTTAAGTGGTTTTGGCTCTCCAATAAACTCGGGTGGTCCCAGCTCCTTGAACTGTTTAGCGGTGACCATTCGAAAGTTTCCAGTGTTTTCACCTGCATTTTGAACAGGAGCCGCTCTCGCCTGATGTTGCATAAATTGCATAAAGCCTCTGAACATTCCATCGTTCATCATTTGGTCAGTGTTGTTGTTTGCATGAGGATTGTCGCCTTCCTGATGCACGTTATTCTGACTGTTGATCTGTGGAGACTCAACGGTCTCTTGTGCCCCATTGCTATTCTCAATATTCTCGGATGCCATTTTCAAATACTGACACAAAATAAGGGTTAATTGACATGCAACATAGTATCTCTATACTCTGACCAACCAATTAAATACCAAAAATTTAGGTAGGTCATACAAGCGAAGGAATTCCCCGTCACTCCCCTCCTAGTTCTAGTCTCACATCTTAGCCAGGGATCATATCCCTAAGCTTTGATACCAACTGTGACGCCCCCAAAATAGGTATACATCACCTATTCTGAGTCGCCAAATACATGGTATAGAATACAAATACAACTTAATTATACAACCGTCAAGTGCAAGTACGACAAAAACATAAGTCGTGAGTTTTAATACAAATATTGTCGCCTCAGATAATATACAAACTCAAATTCAATATTATTACATTTATTTTCCCACTATTTCACCGAATAGTGAGGACTACTAATGCTATCATCTCGTCCGTCACTCCGCTCCCCGACTAGTCCCTCGCTACGCTCTCATTTCAAGAGAAACAATAAAAGTAAAAGGGTGAGCTCAACTAGCCCAGTAGGAAATATTAAGACTAAGATAATGCATAATATATTATCGTTAGCCGTCAACATTGTTAAACTAATATAATATAACAACCATCGAGTTTAACTGCAGCGGAACAAGCAATCCATTAAAAGAGTCAAGTAGAGAATAAAATCTACTATCTTTTATGATTTAAAAGGTTTTTCATCACTTTTATCGCTGGGACTCAGCTTAATAAATAATCCACATCACCGAATCACCCCTGTACTACGGCCAAGGATATTCTTTAGTATCACAACCACAATTATCCATGCACTACGGGCCAAGAATATTTGTGTATTCATTAATGGTCATGATCATGCCAACAACTGTCCATCAATGCACTACGGGCCAATGAGGACTTTTACCACATCATTTGTAACATTACAGTTAAGATTACACCGAATAATCTCTTGTCATAATCATACCAAGTCCATCTATGCACTACAGGCCATAGATGACTTTCAACAAAATATAAACATGAGGATGATGACAATGATATAAGAATTCAATAAAACAAGTTCAAGAATTATTTTATCCAGGAATCAATAACGTCCAAATTGTCAACATGATACTGCTTTATAGAGTAAAAATCAAGAATGCTCAGAAGAATATTTCAATGAAAAGATACTGGATGAAGCGCAAATATCAAGGATATTCCACTAATTTCATGGAGTATAGAAGTCAAAACTTTAACCAACTGAGTATAACAAGGAATGGAATAACAAAAGAAATCACCAAGCATGCGATAGACCGCAGCAAAAGTTATTATTTCATAGAATAATAAATAATGTAATCAGTCCCACGTAAAATGCATGTATATGATATTCCAATGTAATAATAAAGACGGAATCAGTCCCGCCAGAAAACGCATGCATGTGATATTCCAATGTAATAATAAAGAGGCGGAACCAGTCCTGCGTAGATCGCATGATGTGATGTTCCAACAGAATGATAAATAATGGAACCAGTCCCAGAAACGCACAAAATGTGGATGTTCCAACAGAATGATAAAGAATGGAATAACAGAAGAATTTCACCAAGTATAGGGTAGCCCGCGTATATAGGTTATTCCAATAGAATAATAAAGAATAGAATAACAGAAGTTCTCTTCATGGATAAGTAAGAAATAATACTCCCTACCTTGGAAAAACTGGATACTGGAATAGTGAGGTAGCAGACTTCTCTTCTTCTTTCTCTCTATAATTTCTCTCTATAACAATCGCTCTAAAGCTTTTGTGAATTAGTGAGAAATGAAGGAAGAATAAGCTTTTATTTATAGAAAAATATAGTTTCGATAATTGCACGTTTTGGGGCTCGAAAAATTACAGTACAATACCTCCAACTTTTCTTTCATTTTTAATTTAGTCCTGCAAGTATTATCAAACTTGCACCACCTCCCCTAATAGTAAATAATGTGAATCAATAGTTCAATCATGTGAATCAATAGTATAATCATGTGAAAAATACGAGTTACAGTATAGTACCTCCATCTATACCTCTATTTTTAACTTAGTCATGCAAGTATTATCAATCTTGGACCAACTCCCCTAATAGTAAATAATGTGATTCAATAGTACACACATGTGAACAAATAGTTATATAAGCATGTGAATTAGTAGCAATTAATTGCTCATTTATCCGATAAATTACCCGATTTATCAATATAACCCCTAGACATCAACTATCATCGGAATAGATGTCGATTTCCACTAACACTAATAATCCCAACACAATGGAACTATCAAAATTCATTTTTAATCAACACAACTTATTCATCATTAATATTATAACTCACAATATTTAACAATCAGGTCGTTCACAGGAAAGAGGGGGATTTTCGATAAGGATTTCTCCTTATTGGCGCGCAATTAGGTGACCAAACCTCTCATTGACAGAACTTCTAAACATTGTCAATATTGTAAATAATAATATGAATAACTTTGTCATCTCAATTATTGATTTAATAATATAAAATATTATGCAAATGATATTGTGACAATAATTGAATCAATAATATGAGAGATATGATGCAAAGAATTATCAGAGTAATAATCGAGTATAACCGAGTGACTTCTCACGTAAGCATCAATAATCAATACAATTGTGCTACTATGCAACCACGCCAGACATCTTTTTTTTAACACCGGTGTTTCAACAGCTTAACGGTAAAACTTCCATCGTTATTTTCATAAAGTATTTTTGTTATTTTTTCAATCCGACAATAATTCCGTTATGGGGGTCCACCAATGATTGTGTCATTGTACGAATATTCCCTGTTAAAACGAATATTCTCCGACCAATCGAATATTATATAACAACTTGCGTACTTTGCAAAATTTGTAAATATTACCCAAAACTATAACATTATATCAAATCCACACCATAATATTCAAAAATATATTTCGAGAAAAATTTAATCTTTATTCAAAAAGTTGGGGTCTTACATTATTAGTAGCTTCCTGATTCTCAATATTATTTGTAGTTTCCTGATTCTCAGCCACAATTGTCTCATAGTTCATTTCTTGATTTTTTAGATGTCATTCTGAAATGTGATCACAAAACAAAGATTAGTTAAAGAAAATGACATGACACACTAGCGAAGGATTTTATTTGTCTCTATCCTCTTAGTTCTAATCCCAGATCTCTACCAGAGATCATATCCCTAAACTCTGATACTAATTGTGACTCACATCCCAACCTTGGATAGCACCTCACAGTGATACCTATCAGCTTGCCACCATTATTTATGGCGTCCCCTATGGAGATTCTGGTTTTGGTGCATCCCACAAAGGAAGTCACAAATGAAAGGCTCGGGGCTCTTACATTATAACCTGGCTCTGATACCAACTATGACGCCCCCAAAAATAGGTCTACATAACCCATCTCGAGTCGCCAAAATATATACTACAAAATTCAAATACAAACTTTCCTATTTACAACTATTAAACTTTCATGCAAAATACGATCACACATACTGTAAGTTTTAATACAAATATTGAACCGTACATAATACAACAATATCCAAACTCAAATTAAGTCCTCATTACAATTATTATCACAGTATTTCACAACATAGTAAAGACTTCTATAGTAACTATCTCGGACCATTACTCCACTCCCCGACTAGTCCCAACTACACTTTCATTTCTTGATAAGAACAATGGAACAAAAAGGAAAAAGGGTGATCTCAAATAGCCCAATAAAGAATATTATGACTAAGATAAAGAGGAATAAATTATCTTTAACCTTCAACAGTGATAAATCAAATAAAATATAATGGATAACAAGTTTTAGATCAACAACTACAACGGAACAAACAATCCATTAGAAGAGTCAAGTAGATAATGATGTCTAATATCTTCTATGATTTAAGGGTCCATCATCAATATTTTATCCCTATAACACCAATCAATAATTATGTAAATCAACATTTTATCTTTGCACTACGGGCCAAAGATATTCATTTGTATCACCAATGGTCATGATCATGCCAAACAAAAGTCCATTTTGTACTACGGGCCAAAGAGAACTTTCACTACAAGCTTTTTCATGTAACATTAAAGGTCATGATTATGCCAATAAACAATTCCTTATCATAATCATACCAATCAATATTTTTTTTGCACTACGGGCCAAATATAACTTTCCACCAAAATTTAAACATGAGGATGATGATAATGATATATATGATGAATACAAGTGAGATCAAGGATAAATATTAGAGATTTGTAATTTAATTTATCTAGAGTTCAAGAATGTCCAAATTGTCAACATAATAACCAATTGTGGAGTAAAATCCAAGAATGATATTTAAGATTCATATTTTAAAGATAATTTGGACGACGGCATGAATAGTACTCTGGATGAATAATACTCCGGCATAAATAGTAACCCGGATGAATAGTACTCTTATATGAATATAACCACGGATGAATAGTACCCCGAAATGAAGAGATTAAAATTTAATAAGAGAGTTCAAACCAATATTCCAGTGAAATGATATTAGATGAAGCACAAACCTCAAGAAATTTCTAATCATTTCAGGAATTATAGAAGAAATACTTACTATAGTAAGTTTAAATTTAGGAATATGAAATGAAATAATATCATTTACATAATATGGAGTATGAAAGAAAATGATATCCCTTATGAGCATTGAAAGAAAATATTATCCTTTACTTTAGTAAGAAACTAGATCTAACTGGTATAACAGATATTATCCTGAGAAAATCTTGCACTATAAACTACACTCAAAGTATCATTATACTCAAAAGAAATACTCACAATATTATAGTAGAAACACTTGTGTTTTTGGTGTCTTTAGGATGAAGGGTTACCTCCCCTTTTATAGTGCAACTTGGAGGAAAAAATAAATTTTCCTGCCTAACATTCCCTTTCTCTGCCTATCCTTCTTTCTTTCTTATTGGTTGACGGCCCACAATTTGGAAATGAAAGGATTGCAGGAGATCTTTCAAGCCACCACTTTAGAAAAAGAAAAAGAAAAAGAATGTGCAAGAGAGAAATGCACAGAAGGTTTTTGAAAAAGGAATTGAAAATCAAAATGTTAACCTTCACTCCACTTTTATTCACATGCTGGAAATTATATATTATTATAATAATAATACCATTTAAATTATAAAATTATACTATCATATTATCACATTATACTATTATAATGTAATACTATAATAATATATTTGAATGAATATTTTAACGGAGAAGATAATTGTGGTTACATAGAAAAGTATGTCAAACTTTCAACAAATGTTTCATGCTAAATTCCTCCATTTATAAAATTGAACAATTATTTACTTATCATATTTATCAAAAAAAATTATTCATCAATTATTATTCACAATTAATATTACAGAATCACAATATTGACAACCAGATCGTTTCCAAGAAAGAGTGGGCTTTTCGATAATAATTTTTCCTTACTGGCGCACAATCATATAACCTAACATCTTTCCTCGACAGAACTTTCTAGACATTGTTAATAATGCAAATAATAATATCATTTCAATAATATGAGTTACTATGTCATGACAATTATTAATTTAATAATATAAAATATTGTGCAAATGTTACTATAACCATTATTGAATCAATAATATGAGATACTGTGCAGCTGTTACTGTAGAAATTATTGAATCAATAATCAGAAGTACTATGCAATATCGTGTACTACTGTGGAACAACGCGTATTACTGTACTTTTATCCTCGGGTACTTCAACAGTTAACGGTAAAAGTTTTGCCGTTATTTTATAAAAATGTTATTTTTATCGGTTTTTATATCCGACATTTATTCCGTTTGTGGGGTCCATCAATGATTGGTTGTTTCGGCGTCGTCGTACTTTACCGAATATAATATTCCTGACAGAAAGAATATTCTCCGACAAAATAAATATTCCTCAACAAGTTATTTATCTGATAATTTGTATATATCACCTTTAACTATAACTTTTATTAAATTAACACCTTACTATTTAAAATAATATTTAGAGAAAATTAAATCTTATTCATAAAAAGTTAGGGTCTTACACTATGTTTATTTACAAAGATTACAGTTGTGATATGACTATTAATCCTAAGTATCTTGTGTGACAACCCAAAAAATTTCAAAAATTTCGCTTAATTTATGAATTAAGTATAATAAAGGATTTAGATCACAAGTATTTGAGGATACTTTTAAATACTTTGTGACTTATGTGAAATATGTATGTGATTAAATAAATAAATATGTTATGTATATATATTTATTTATTATATAAAGAAAAATTAAAAAGAAAAGTTACATAACCTAATATACACATTAGGCATGAGAAATGAATAACCTAAGGGTTATGGTATTGAAGAATATTAGTATTTATACTAACCTAAGGGATTAGTTTTATTATCTCAATTTATTATTTATTTTTAAAACTAATTAAAGCAAGTTTAGTTGAGTTATAAAAATTAAAAGTGCATGGTTAATTATTTAAATTCCAAATGAGTGGAATGGAACCCCTAATTAAATAATTAGGGTAAGATAAAAATTGGGTGTTAAACCCATGAATTATTATAGACATGGCCCAATGATTTAATTTAGAAAACCCAAGCAATTAATCTAGTCACCCAAACTTAGTCCAACTTGGGAAGGACTTGTTAGTCATTATATTAAGCAAGTATTGGCAATAAAAATAAACCAAAAATGAGGGGATAGGTAGCCACATTTTCGGCTAATGAGAGAGGAGAAAGCCCATGCGATGTTATATTTACCTTTAATCATTATCTCATGTGTTACTCTACCATTTAGCAAATTATTTATTTAATTGTGCAAGTAAAATTGAAGATAAGGAGGAGAGAGAAAAGTGTTGGGAAATTGATGATACATACATAGATTGTATCTATTCTAATTCACCAATACCAATTACTCATCCCACTTTAATTATCAAAATAGTTACTTTACTCTTTAATTTCTCTCACCACTAAAAGAAAATCAAAAGAAGCAAAATAGAAGAGGGAGAAAACTGTGGGTACGAGGGAAGAAAGAAGGAGAGATTGGATCTTCATGCTCCCAAAATTCATCTCCTACTTTGGAAAAGCAAGAAGGGTAGCCATTAAATCAAGGTATAATCCCAAAGTTCTAAGCTTTTGTATTTATTTCTTTTGATGGTTTGATTAAATGAAAAGTTGATATTTTTGAACTTCAAAACTTTAGATCTACATGTATTTAAGTGTTTCATGTACGGATCTAACCCTTTTGAGTGTTGCATGTATGGATTAAAGGAAGAAGATGTAAAACTTTATTCCAAAGGGCTAGAAAACCCTAACTTTCTTCCACTTTGATCAACCACCATTTAAGATCTACACCTTATTTTTACGATCCATCAAAGAGGGGTGGTAGACATGTAAGTTAGTTTTTAAACCCAAGTAGTAGCACTCAAATATGTTAATTTTACAATCCATGGTGGCTGTTTTAGTCGAAGCACTCCAGTTTGTGAAGAAAAGGGAAAGGACAGCTCCTGGTCAGTTGCTTGCAGGGGCATTTTAGTCCTTTTTCCGTTATTTCAAAATTCTAGAAAAATTTGGTATGATAATATGATGAGTTATTAAGATCCAGTAAAAAGATGGTAATTTTTGGATGTGTAGAATGAAAGTTATGGATTTTACAAAAAGGACTATTTTAAAAGTAAACTTGAATAACTCTTTATGGTTAACTCCAAAAATTGAAATTTTTTTACTAGGAGTTCATAACAGGAGTATGTCCTGAAATTTTCAAAATTGTTGGACAAAATTTCGATTTATAAAAAATGTTGCAAGATCTGACAATTTTGGACCATTTAAAATTAGTAAACATAATTGAAAAATTCTAGAAAAAATATATGTTCAATAGAATATCATATATTGATGTTTCCCAGAAAAGAAAAATTTTCAGACATGTTTTGCTATTTTTCATGTAAATGATTGAGTTATGAATAAATGGATAAAATAAGTAATGTGATGTTGTAAAGGGAAAAAATGTAATTTTTTGACAAAAGACCGTTAAAATGATGTAATCAGAATTTTGGAGTGTATTATGGTCATTTTTGATAAAATATTATATTTATGGCATTTTATAATTGTTAAATAAATAAATTAGTAAAAGGTAAATAATTCCAAAAAACAAACATGTGACAAGAACAATTTAATCTTAGGATTAATAGTCTTGGGATTATAATCCATGAGATTATAATCCCGGATTATATTCCTTGCAAACAAACATAATCCTACGGATCTCTTTTTCATACACTTTATTTTTTTTATATATTTAATTTTTATAAAATAAGACTTTTTTTTGTAGGGTTGATGAATATAATAATATTTAAAGTATTAATATAAATTATTCTTTGTCACGCATCGCATTTGTCAAGCTACTAATTAATATTTAATGGGAACGGTCACAATTCTTTGTTTTTATTTATTTATTATTATTCATGTGCATCATTTTTGTTTTACTAAGAAAATAACAAAAAAGGTTCCTAACAGAGTAAATACCTCATGAGCAAATGAGAATGCCATGATTGCTTCAACCAGCAATGCTATTGGGCTCAAATAAAGATAAACATTTAAGTCATACTAATGGCAACCACAACACTTATTTTCTCTTGCTTAGGTCATGCAAAGCTTCTCAACAAGTCATGCCTAAAACAAAGAGGAAAGCTACACAGTAAGAATGTTTTATACTTCCTCCGTCCCATAGTTATAGGTTGATTTTCCATTTTGGGATGTCCCAATATATAGGCTACTTACTATTTATAAAATTTAGTGGGTTCATTGTTTTACTTTTATGCCCTTATAATAAATATTCAACCATTACTTTTTTTTTTGAAGAAACAACATTCAATGTCATTATTGTTATCGTCACATTTAATGTTGTTGTATTCTCAATAAAAGAATTCAACTTTTTAGGCTCAATAAATGAATTTGGAATAACAAACATTTTGTGATTGGTTGAAAGTTTATGTAGATTAAAATGATCAATTAAGTTGAGAGTTTCAATGTGATAAGTAAGGAGTACTTAATTTATTCATTAATTCCATATTAAGGGGTATATATGGAAAATTTTTGTTAAAATTGCCACTTAAACTGATTTTCTTAAACTATGTGCCAAAAGAAATCAGCCTATAACTATGGGACGGAGGGAGTATATTCAAGCTTAATAAATTTAAAAAAAATAAACAAAGAGGTCCAATTCAGGGAAGTTTTCATGTCAAATGTTTAATAAGTTTATTGTTTTCTGTAAACTTTCATATCAATATCAAGGAAGCTTTGTATTATGCAGCATTAACCCACTAAGGTTTCTCTCAAATTTGTTATCAAGTCCAGAATTTCAGAAATGAGATATTGGAGAAAACTAAATAAAATCTGAATATATTTCGTATGTTTTCCCATATGACCATAACCGTCTACTTCTATTCTGGATTGGACTAGACCGATCTTGAAAAAAATTTGACATGACCATTGGAAATTGGTAGTCTAGTTCAATCCAGAATTGGACCGATACTAAATAAGACTGATTTGACCAGTTCAGTCGTAGGATTGAAAATTGATTTGAATAGTCCAGTTGGATCTCTTGGCTACAAAACCAAGACTATGTGGTCTTAGATCGCATTTCGGTTCAAAGAAGATACCATATGAAACAGCTAGCATACATGTGCTAGCATGTTGATAATCAATACAATTCTGTTCACAGAAGATACCATTATGGTGGACTTAATTTGTCCTCGAAATAAAAGTATTATTTTGAGATTATATGTTTTATCATCTTACTCTTGTTATACCATCATCAACATAGAGATGAAAACACACAAAATTACAGTATAAATCAGAAAGTATTCAAAGTTTATTTATCAGTAACCAATCTGTTTTTGACTAAAATGAAGTAAACTTTAACCTCAAACCTGACCAGTCTTTATTTTTGAAGATTTTTTTTTTAATAATGGTAATATTGTAATACCAATAAAAAAATGCAACAAATAAGGATTAAATACATTTTCGTTACATAAAATACCACCATATTCGTAATTCGACCCCAAAAAAACTTGAGCTTACAATTTACTACATAAAGTGTCTAATCGCATATAATATAATACCAAAATTTAGATTCAGGCAAAAATTGGCCGGAATACCTTAATTGTCGACAAGACAAATAGTATTATAAAGTACAGTTTGACTATTTATTACATAAAGTGCCTAATTGCATACAATGTATCCCCAAATTCAGATTTTGGTCAAAATTGGCCGGAATAGCTCGATTGTCGGCAAGACAAATAGTATTATACGGTTTGGCTGTATTAAAATACAGTTTAACTTTAAAAAAAATTAATTTAAGAAAATATTTCTATAATACTCCCTCCGTCCCATAGTTATAGGCTGATTTCTTTTGGCACATAATTTAAGAAAATCAGTTAGTGGCAATTTTAACAGAAATTTTCCACATATATCCTTTAATATGTGTTGGGTCATGATATTTTCTCTCATTGGGCCGGGTGTATTGGGCTTACTCTTTTAATTAATCTATTGGGCCTTTATTATTGAACCATGGAAGTCTTTGAGCCCAGTTATCTTATTATTTTCTTTTTGACTTATAAGACCAAGAATCCAATCGGTCAAATTTCCTTTGGACATTTTAATATCTATTATTTTGACCTGCAATGATGAAAAAGCATGACGGTTGACTAGAGAACCTGCCATGCATTAATGTGGATGGGATTATAACCGTACCGTGGTGGGAACAGATGACCGAAGCGCGATTAGATAAACTATATACACAAATCGGTGGATCCCATCGGATCGTGGGGTGTCGGGGTAATAGTGGGTGGCACTGTAATCCAGGAGGATAAGATATAGCTTAGCAAGGAAGTCTTCACAAAGAGGTAGGCTCTCATACACTTATTCATTCATAATCACATATACACAGAGAATTATTATTATCTCTCTCTCAATACACTAGGCGATATAGCCTCCATTTTGATAAACCTTGTGAACACACTTACTGACTCTCACGCCTGAGCTATCCCCGACGGAACCGCCGTCAAGCTTGTGGTGTTTATCGTGTTTACGGTGCAGGATCAGGGCGTCTTACGTGATTGGGACGTGGCAGAAGATCTTGGCGTTAACATTGGCGCTAGAAGGAGGGCTATTTTTTCAATCACAATTGTTTAACTTACTTCGGAAGATGATGAGGAGTAGAGATGGTACACCAGAAGGGCAGGCGATGGCTGTTAGTTCATCACTGCCTCGTATTTCAGTAAAGGACCGTCTGGGTCCTTCTAAAAGTGCTCACGAAAGCACGGCTTCTAAACACAACTCAGGAGAACTTCGTCCGAAGATCCATGGTGGAGCCAGACGGAAGTTGGTTTTCAACGCTGATAAGGGGCGTGATCCTGATCAGGGACGGGTAGAAGGCTCGCCGACCAGGACTCATCGCCGAAGTGGTCAAGTGGACAGAGCTGCCAAGTTGGCGAGGATGGCAGACGAAGCAGATAAGGCTTTGGAGGTTCTGTTAAAACAAAGAGAAGATATAGCCGAACAGATGCTTCGGGTGGATGAGTTGAGGGACGAAGCATCTAGCCATGTTCATTCCGAAAGACGGAGTAGGCATAAGGAGATACCCCGTCGGAAGGGTAAGGAGCCGGAACATTCTATGCATGTGTCCAGGAATCGTTCTCACAGTAGGAGGAGATCGAAGAGCAGAACACCCTTGGCCTCGAAGAAGGCACTGATAGTCGTTGGATCAATTCATCGCGACGATGAAAGGCGAAGAAGCAGGTCGAGAGAAATCGTGCCAGAAACCCGAATGAGAGAGTACCGACACAACCGTTCTCATCATGAGGATGAGATTATACACCCTAGTAAATCAAGAAGTCCCATAAGGGCAGTGGGATCGGCAGGGAGAGGTCGATCCATTCCAAGGCCTAACGTCGCTCAAGAAAAGGAGATCTCATCACAACCCGAAGGTGTTGATTTTCTGGTAAAGGAGTTGAAAGAACTCCGAAAACAGTTGGCTGAGGTCCAACAGGTGAAGGACACTCCTGGAAAGAAGGCGTCCCCTTTTTCCTCCGATATTCTTAAGGAGAAGGCAGATATTACCAAAAAGTTGCCTCGTATGGAAAGCTATGATGGGTCCGGAGATCCTTATGACCATAGTCAGGCGTTTGACCGGCTAATGGATTACTACGACTTCACTGATGCTGCCAAGTGTCACACTTTTGTCACAACGTTGAGAAAAGACGCAAGACAGTGGATGGGGACTTTACCATCGGATTCGATTTCCTCGTGGACCGAGCTTTGTGATAAGTTCCATGCACGTTTTGGAAGCAACCGAAGAAGGGGAAAGCCTACAGGCTCTTTAGCACAGATCCGGCAGTTCACCAATGAATCTTTAGGCCAATATGTAAAGAGATTTAGGGAAGCAGTCGGTCAGGTGTCCGACCTTAATGACCTCCAAGCTGTCGGTCTGTTCCAGAATGGGCTAGATCTGGTTAAGTCGGAGAAATTGGTAAAGAAGTTAATGTTTCATCATCCGAAAAGCCTATCAGAAGCCTTTGACAAAGCAGAAGGCTATATTATTGTAGAAGAGGCTATGAATAGTCTGAAAAATCCTTCTTTGAGCCAATTAAAAGAGGTAGAGGTTCCCAAGACTGAGGTTGATCAGAGAAGAGTGGGGGGATACAACCAAGGGGCAGAAGGTAGTTTGAAGAAGTCTGATAACTTCGTGGCGACAAAGCGTGATCAGACACTGTTTCTACCCCGAAGGTTAATAAGGTCTACACCCAATTGAATACGGAGAGGTCAATAATTTTGGATCGGATCGAAAACCAAATTTTCTTTGAGCCACCTCGTGATAATTACAGATTCGGGACATGGCAACCCTCGTAAATATTGTGGTTATCATCAAGCTCTTGGTCGTGACACTAAATGAGTGTTGTAATTTAAAGGATTTTGTGGAGAGCAAGATTAAAAGCGGCTTCTTTAATTCAATATGTGGTGAGAAGAACCGCCGAGGTCGTGATTATCAATCGTCTGCTCAAACGGTTCAAGTACCATCCATTCAAAATGCTCCAATACCACCGCCAAGGCAAGTCGTTGATGTAATAAGCGGGTGGAGTGCATTGGGAAGTTAGTAGGGAAGAAGAGAAGGGTTTATCTTGATTCGGTCATGTCGGTGACGAGATGCTACCACAAGATTGACAGACCTTTTCCAGAACCGTCATATCATTTACGGATCACGGATTATCCTTGAGCCCATCGAACCGCGTGAAGGGGCATTGGTGATCACAAATAAAAGTAGGCTCGGTGGATGTGAAACGCGTGATGATAGATAACGGATCTTGGTGGACATTCTTTATGCCCATGCTTACGGAGGATGCATCTCGATGGGCACAAAATGGAGGTCGGACGGGGAGGCTCCTCTATATGGTTTCTAAGAATGACCGTCAAAGTTGCGAGCACTATTGAACTCCGGTTATCTTGACACGACCCCTCGGCGAGTAGAGATAACGTGTAAATTTTATGTTGTGCATGTAGATTCTACCTCTGGCGCCATTCATACAGGAAGACCCACGTTGACAGACTCTTCAAGTGTGACCTCCATCCCACATTTCAAAATCAAATTCCCACGCATGCATGGAGTAAGAGAGGTGGTGGGTGACTTAGACTGGCGGCGATGTTATCGAATCTTTGTTATTTCATCCGAAATGGGGTCGATGTGAAAAAAGACGATGGCAATTGAGATCGAACCCTTCACCGAGAAGCGACTCGAGAATCACAGTGATTCCGTTTGGAGGGACGGAAGAGATTGAGTTGGTCATCGGAAAACCTGACAAGACAGTGAGGATTGGTTCAGGTCTACCAGAACCTCTTCGGACGAACCTTATGGAACTCATACGATGTTATGCTGATATTTTTGCATGGGAGCCACAAGACATGCCTCAGAGTTAAGCGAAAGGTTCTTTGAGCATAAATTGGAGATAGATCCTTGAAGAAGCCGGTTCGTCGGAAGAAGGCGGATATTTGCTCGAGCGCGAAGATCATCGATGATGAGGTTGCAAAATTGCTAGTTCTATGACTTCATCTACGAGATTGATTACCCAGAATGGATAGCAAATGTGGTGTTGGTACAAAAGCAGAATGGAAAGTGGCGAGTTTGCATCGACTATACCGATCTCAACAAAGCTTGTCCGAAGGACTTTTATCCTCTGCCCCATATTGATCAGCTCATCAATGCCACTTTGGGGTATGCATTACTAAGCTTTATGGATGCTTTTTCAGGTTATCATCAAATATCTATGTGCAAAGAAGACATTCCAAAAACAGCGTTCATTACACACCGTTCGGTGTATGCCTACAAAAAAATGACTTTTGGCCTCATAAATGCTGGGTCTACCTACCAAAGAATGATGAACTTCATCTTCGATAGGCAGCTGGGGAGGAACATGGAGGTTTATGTAGATGACATGATCGTGAAGAGTATCTTGATTCGGAAGCATTTGGATGACACGGAGGAGTGCTTTCAAACCTGCTCATTATTATCGATAATCGAGAGGCTTAATCCGGCCAAATGTACTTTTGGCCTCGGTGCTGGAAAGTTTCTAGGTTACCTGGTCAGTCAAAGGGCATCGAGGCCAACCCGGAGAAGATCCAGGCCATTCTTGACATGAAGACTCCTCAGTCATTCAAAGACGTCCAACGTCTGACTGGTAGGATTGCTGCTTTGAGGAGGTTCGTCGCCAAATCTGCGGAGAGATGCCTTCCTTTCTTTGACACATTGAAGGGACCGAAGAATGCGAAGACGTTCCAGTGGACTTCGGAGTGTGAAGACGCTTTCCAAGGTATAAAGATGTATCTATCTTGGCTCCTTTATTGGTAAAGCACACCAAAGCAGACTTTATATTTGTACCTTACGCAGCAAGTTCCTTAGCAGTTGGAGCAGTGTTGGTTCGGGAGATCAGTGGGAAGCAACATCCGGTTTATTATGTCAGCCACGTCCTACGAGATGCTGAAACCAGGTATCCAAACATTGAGAAATTTGCCTTTGCTTTAATAATTGCCAGTAGAAAGCTTCGCGATATTTTCAAGGTCGACTCTAGTCGCCTACGGATCGGCCCGTTGAAGAAGGTGATGGGCAAGCCGAGGAGGTCTCGGGCAGACTAGCAGCGTGGACTATGGAGTTATCCCAATTTTTTATCGAGTATCATCCCCGAACTGCCATCAAAGGCCAAGCCCTGGCTGACTTTGTGGTAGAATGCTCGTTCACCGAAGCAGATGCGGAGTTGCTGTGTGAATCTTCCGATCGAGGCGATGGCCGTTCTTCAATGAGGTCGGGCGGCGTGGGCGTTGTATGCAGATGGATCCTCTACGATGGTATTAGTGGGCGAGAATTATTTTAATAAGTCCGGAGGATTCAAGGTCCAATGAGCCATCGATTCGGGTTTAAAGCAACGAACAATGAAGCTGAGTACGAAGCGGTGTTAGCAGGTGTCCGATTGGCAAAGAGTCTCGAAGTCCAACAGTTGATTATCTATAGTGATTCTCAGTTGGTCGTTAAACAGTTGTCGGGAGATTATGAAGCTCGTGGAACTGAATGATCAAATATCTGGCGGAATTAAGAGACCAACTTCAATTTTTCGCCGTATGAGTTTGAGTATAGGCGTAATGACAATTCTCTGCCGATGCATTGTCGGTCGGCCACTACTGATCTGAGATGTTTTTCACGGATCGGTATATTTGGAAATTTTGCAGCAGCCAAGTGTTCAGCACGAAGCAGTGATGTGTATCGAGCGAACTAACTGTTGGATGACCCCCTACATCGAGTATTTGGCAGATGGCGTCCTTCCTTCGGATCAAATGCTGGCAAAGAAGATTAAATACAAGAGTACCAATTTTAGTCTTATTGATGGGGATCTCTATCGATTGGCATTTTCCTCACCATTGTTGAAATGTTTGGTTCCGTCCGAAATAGAGTATGCTCTTCTTGAGGTTCAATGAAGAAATTTCTTGTGATCATATGGTCGCCAAGTCTTTGGCTCATAAAGTACTTCGACAAGGATATTATTGGCCTACAATTTTCAAAGAAGCTACAGAGTACGTCAGGAAATGCGAAAAATGTCAACTCAATAGTCCGGTCCCACATCAGCCACCGGAAGAGTTATACTCGATTTTATCTCCTATACCCTTCGCTGTCTGGGGGGTGGATATATTGGGACCGTTACCTAAAGCTAAAGGTCAGGTTAGCTTCGTCATAGTTGCTATTGATTATATGACTAAGTGGGTAGAGGCAAAACCACTTCGGTCGATAATGGAACAAGAGTGCCTAAAGTTTATAAAGGAGTCTGTGGTGTTTTAAGCCGGGATCCCTAAGGTATTGATATCGGACAACGGAAGCTTGTTAGTGGGTTCAAAATTTGAAGAATTTTTGAATGATTTGGGATTCAACCTGAAGACTTCATGGCTCATCCACAAATGAATGGGCAAGTCGAGGTGACCAACAGACGATTGTTGAATCGGAATCAAGCGTGATTGGATGAAGCTAAGGGAGATGGCGGAAGAATTCTTGGCGTCTTTGTGGGCATCTGCGAACTACACCAAGGACTACTACGGGGATTAAGCCCTTCCGATTGGCCTATGGTATTGATGCCTTAGTCCCAGTCGAAATCGGATCTCCAAGTCTTCGGGTGAGTCAATTCAAAGAAATCTACAACGATGAAGGACTGAAAGCTAACTTGGACCTGCTAGACGAAGTTAGAGAGGAAGCTTTGCTCAAATTGGCTGCTTATCAACGAAGGGTGGCCAAACATTACAACAAAGGGGTCAAACTTCGTAGGTTCGAAGTAGGAGACTTCTGATCCTTAGAAAGCCAAAACCTCTACGCCTCAAAACACAGGAAAGCTAATGCCGAATTGGGAAGGGCCATATGAAGTGATCGAAGTACCAAAGCCAGGTACTTATCGGTTAAAGGCACTCGATGGTTCCGAGATCAAGAATACTTGGCATGCTGGCAGGCTTCAGAAATATTTTCAATAAAGATTAAGTCAGTTTACCGGAAGTCTGTACACGATTGTTTGTTATTAATAAAAGGTCACTTTTTCATAATTGGTCCTGGTCCTATTTGTCCGAAGGTCACTATGGTGTAAGGAGGTATGGTAGGACTCGCTGGCCATTCGATGGTAGCCCCAGGTCCTTTTGATCCTATATTGATCTTATCAGGGTGGTAAGTCAATGGTCCTGGTCCTATTTGTCCGAAGGTCACTATGGTGTAAGGAGGTATGGTAGGACTCATTTGGCCATTCGATGGTAGCCCCAGGTCCTTTTGATCCTATATTGATCTTATCGGGTGGTAAGTCAATGGTCCTGGTCCTATTTGTCCGAAGGTCACTATGGTGTAAGGAGGTATGGTAGGACTCGCGGCCATTCGATGGTAGCCCAGTCCTTTTGATCCTATATTGATCTTATCGGGGTGGTAAGTCAATGGTCATTAGATCCAGTCCTATTTGTCCGAAGGTCACTATGGTGTAAGGAGGTATGGTAGGACTCGGTTGGCCCATTCGATGGTAGCCCAGGTCCTTTTGATCCTATATTGATCTTATCGGTGGTAAGTCAATGGTCATCGGTCCTATTGTCCAAGAAGGTCACTATGGTGTAAGGAGGTATGGTAGGACTCACTGGCCATTCGATGGTAGCCCAAGTCCTTTTGATCCTATATTGATCTTATCGGTGGTAAGTCAATGGTCACTATATGATCCTTATATCTTGGTCCTTATATACTTGTGTTCACCCGAGTGGTAAGCAAGATTACGATGGTGTAAGGAGGATCGAGCAAATTTGCTTCACATATGACCGATCTCACTCTTCTTGCACTCAATGAGTATACATTATTTTATTTTGTTTAAGTGTTGAGTTCAATTTATTCGATTCGATTAAGTTGAATCATGTCCATAAAATTTAATTTACTTCATTTCATAAGTTAAGCGTTATATGCCATATCTAATTCACTAGTTGGGTTCAAATTTTATTGATACTAAATTATTGACAAGAAATTGATCAAAACAAAAGTCATAATCAAGACAGTTAAAGATTTATCAATAATATAAAACGCTCATTCATTCAAGTCAATCATAAATTAATTACATGAACATAAAAAGCTTAAAATAGTTAAATTATTACATAGAACAAAAACAGGACAGACATTCAGGCACCGCCTTCATCATCGGAGTTGAGCAATGCCGGGTCCACTGAGCAGCTGAATAGCTTTTCTTTTCCTCGCTCTCGCAATCCTCATACCCTCCGAATATACCTTCATGATCTCAGCATTAAGTTCGTCCGAGTCCCTGTAGTCCGCCTTTGAATCGCTTCTTGGGAGCTCTTGATCGAGGAAGGGCCCTCGTCCCTCAAGATCCTTTATTTTGTGGCGGAGCTTGTGACGTTTGGCCTTATGCCTTCGTGCTTCGTCTTGAGCCTTCGTCTCACCTCACTAAGTTGTATGACTAAGCTTGGTTGGTAAGAAAACTCCTCATTTTTTGCCTTCAGGAGTAAGTTTTCTTCAACCAAACCAGCGTTCAGGTCAGTCAGAGTTTGTTGGCTGGCTTCGGACGCAGCCAACCCATCCCTCGTGGCCCTTAATTCGTCATCAGATGTCTTCAAATCCATCCTAGCCCGATCTAATTCTGTTTGAAGACCGTTGATGGTATGAAAAACATCTTCACGACCGGCTCTCTCTCGGTCCAAGGTCGATTTCAACATATTTATCTCTTGTCTCATGAAATCTTCCTCGGCCTCTCCATTTATGTGTCTCGGACGCAGTCGTCCGAAGACAGCATTAGCCTGCATATTTTCAAAATATTCAAGTCAAATGTCCAAATATTCAAAGGAAAACAGAGATATAGAGGAAGAAGAGATTGTTATTTACCTTAGCCAAATAGCTCATCCCCTCGTCGAGAAGATTTCCGTCCGTATGATCACTGAACCGGTGGTCGTCAGTGTTCCGAACGAAAGCTCCGAAGAGGTCAAAGGGGAAGTTGGCGTTGAACACAGGCCATGTGGTCGAGATCCTACAGCCTCGGCATGGTAACTCTGACCTGAGGGACCGGGTCGTTCGGGGGAGAGTCTTGGCCTCTCGGGAGAGAGAGTGGGCTGTTCGGGAGGGGTAGGGTCTGCATGTATGGTTTCAGTTGTGGGGGATTTATTTGGGGTGGGTCCTTTGGGTGTTGAAGCAGAAGCGGAACTCGGATGGCTATCAGGAGTGCGTTTCCTCTTCCTGGATAGCGTCGGAATTCCTTCGCCCCGTCACCGGCCTCCTCTTCTATCTCAGATTCTGAGGGGGCACGAAGGGTGGGATGACCAAGACCGAGGCACCCCAGTTCTTCGGCGAGCTAGAGGAGTTATTTTGTTTTTAATTTTTGGTCCGGCGATATTTCTTGATCGAGGCGATCAAGTAAACCGCTTGGTCGAGGAATGGTTCTAGGGTTGGTTCTATTTATTCGGTGTGGATTCGGGAGGGGTGACAAGAGGGGTGACTGGGTCTTTCAGTAGCTCTCCTTCTTCATCGAGGATGAAGGGTCTCTTCCGGTATGAGAACCTCTTGACCTCTGCTTCTTCTCCTTTATTTGAAATTCATCCGTATGAATTTACGGAGTTGAATTCGACCTCGGGGTAAGCTTCAAAAATACATTATATGTATAGTCTCCTGCCGTTTCCAGAGACTTCCGGGATTGTCGAAAATCTTCGAACTCCTTTATTTCTAAGGAGCTTTTCGATGCGATCAAAGATAATCTTATAAATCAAACAATTCTATGTTAAAATTATGTATCATACAATATTTTCAAATATATATATATATATGTGAAATGAAGTTACTTTTACACTTATGGTCATCTTGTGGCGCCCCCAAAATAGGTATACACAACACCCATTCTCGTCGCAAATACATGGTACAAGAAACAAACTACAACTTCAATAATACAAATGTCGTGTGATATACGACAATATATCTTTTAATCTCGTGAGTTTAAATATAATATTGTCTTACAATGCAGACAATATCCACAAAGCAAAATAAATCCCCATCATAATTATTGATACATTATTTTACAAAAAAAATGAGGACTACTAAACAACTCTCTCTAGAACCTTCATTCCATACCCCACTAGTACTGCTACATTCTCGCCTCCCCGAGAAGAAAAATGGAACAACAAGGAAAAGGGTGAGCTCAACTAGCCCAAGAAAGAATATTATGACTAAGATAATATACAACAAATTATCGTTAGTCTTCAACGGGAAAAAAAATCGATAGAATACAATAGACAACAAGTTTCGGATCAATATTCGCAATGAAATAATAATTCATAGAAGAGTTACGTAGAGAATGAAATCTACTATAATCTATGAATTTAACATCCATCATCAATATTTTATCCTCGTAACATCAATCAATATTCATCTCAAATCAAATATTCATCTTTGCACTACTGTGCCAAAATATTCATCAATCGGTCATGTTCATCTCAACACCTGTTCATCTTTGCACTAAAGGCCAAAGATATTCATCAGTCGGTTATGTTCATTTAAACACCTGCTCATCTTTGCACTACAGGCCAAAGATATTCTTCATAAATCATTCATCTTTGCACTACAGGCCAAAGATATTCAATAATATCATCATTTAAGACTGAGGATGATGAAAAATATTTTTAAAGAACGAATCCAGTGAAACAAAATGACAAGGATTAAGGATTAAGGATTCGTACTTTGTTTTATCCATGTCCAACAATACCTCAAAAATAATCATAGTGGTGTAAAATTCAAGAATGATCAAAACATGGATACAATCAAAGCTAGTATCCAGAATAGATATTTTGGACGAAAAAGAAGAAATTTTATTTTTCGATGAATAGTCTCGATATCGTGAATAGTGCCAGATATCGTGAATAGTCTTAGATATCGTGAATAGTAACTCTACACCAAAAGATAGAAATTCCACAAAAAAAACATTTTCACGCTTCGTAATAGTTCATGAATAGTACTCGTGAATAGTAACTCGTGAATAGTAACGTGAATAATAACTCAACCTCGACATGAAAAAAAGTTCCAAATTTGATAAAACTTCAGATCAACATTTCAACATAATGATATTGAAGAAATAATATCATTACTGAAAAAAAAAAATATCCCTTACCTCAAAGAATCGATTGATTTCGGAAGGAAAGGTCTCAAGTGATCTTTGAATGAAACTTATCTTTGAGCAAAGAACTCTCAAAGTATCTAAATACTCACAAAATACGCTCGATAATATAGAGAGAGAAAGAGAGAAAACTTTGTTTCGTGTGATTTTCAATTCTAACTTAGCCTCTCTATTTATAGGAAAATGTTAGCCCACCAAGCAGACTTGACTGCTACCGATGGCTTTACCTTGCTACTATTGCCACCCACCACATTTGAAATAAAATTCAGCACATTTCTTCACCAACCACAAGTGGGGCCCACTCAATTCTAGAATTTTCCACCAAAATCAATTATAAACCTAATTTCAACGAATCCATTTATAACCACAAATCCATCTCTTAAAATTCACAACAAATCATTTGTGCATTTTTAACGGTTCAAAATTTGTGGACATATACTCAACTTATGTATGTATAACATACCCAAAATTACCACAATCCAATTACGGATTAAAAAAAAAAAATTATAACCCCGTAATAATATATCTCAAAACCCACGATTTGATTTTTAACACCTCCAATCCGATAAAATAACTGATAAAACACCTCAACATTAACTCCTTCATTAATAACCACATAAATAAATCCATCATTTATATTCATATAAAAAAATTTTGGGGTCTTACAACCTCCCCTCCTTATGAAATTTCGTCCTCGAAATTGGACGTGACGTACTGGTGTTTTCAAAAGGTGAGGATACCTCGCTTTCATTTTCGTTTCCAATTCCCTGTGTCATTTCTTCTATAGCATGATTCCTCCACAAAACTTTAACTTGTGGTATGACCTTTCTTGGCGTAGGGACATGCTCCTTCCTATCCAAAATCTTGACAGTACCTCCTCATACGTTAAGTCTTGGCTATCTCGTCCGGGTTCTAACTTCAATAATGTGGTTCGGTCTTTCACATATTTACGAAAGCAGATATGTGAAACACATTATGAACACGAGACATACTTGGAGGTAAACGAAAGTCTATAGGCTACATTTCCTACTTGGTCAAGAATTTGAAATGGACCAATAAATCGTGGATTGAGCTTTCTCTCTTCCCAAATCTTGTAACTCCTTCCATGGAGCAACTCGCAATAATACATGATCCCTACATTAAATTCCACGTCCTTTCGATGAAGATCCGCATAACTCTTTTGTCGATCTTGTGCCGCTTTGTATACGTTGTCGAATCATTTGGATCTTTTCGGTGAGTCATATACGTCTTAACTCGAGTCCCAACAATGTTGCTTCACCCACCTCATCCCAACATATTGAGAACATTTTTTCCCATATAATGCTTGAATGGAACCATGCCTATATTTGTTTAATAACTATTGTTGTATGAGAATTCCACCAATGGTAAGTACTTATCCCAACTTCTTTTAAAATCTAGGACACGAGTTTTAATATATCTTCAAGAGTTTGAGTAGTCCTTTCTCGATTGCCCATCCGTTTGAGGATGGTATGCCAAATCAATCGTAAATTCGCGCCATAGCTTTCTAAAACCCCCAAAATCATGAAGTGAATCTTGGGTCACGATCTAAAACTATGGATCTTGGCATGCCATGCAATCTCACAATCTCATTTACGTACATACGAGAAAGACGTTCAAGGAATAAGTCTCTCGACGGTGAAGAAAATGAAGCGAACTTGGTTAATCTATCAACAATGACCCAAATAGCATTGATGCCTTGAGAAACCGTAGGAAGACCCAATGTGAAATTCATAGTAATGTGTTCCCACTTCCATTCCGGAATCTCAAGTGGTTGCAATGGACCCTTAGGTACTAGATGCTCCTCCTTTACACGCTTCGCAAGTTAAACACATCGAGATAAACTTTGCAATCTCTCTCTTCATATTGTTCCACCAAAATGTATGTCAAGATCACGATACATTTTAGTACTTCCAGGATGGATTGCAAAATGGCGTATTGTATGCCTCCATCATAATCTTGTACTTCAAATCGAGTCGTTAGAACACAAAGTCTCGAGTGGACTCAAGTATTCCTTCTTCATCAATTCTCGCTTAGGAATAACTCCTTCTTGTACTTTCTTCTTCATACGCATCACTCGGATTCGGTTCGGCTTTTAACTAAAGTCGGCTCGTATATCATCACTTAACTTTTTTCATCTCCATTCTATTATTTGTAAATTATACTGCGATTAGTCTTTGACATCATCGCACTTCGTTCCCTTGTATATGATCTTCTACTTAACACGCCGCCTACCACGTTCGCTTTTCCAAGATGGTATGGTTAAATATGTCTTAAAATGAGTCTCCTCTTGAGTTCTTGGAATATCTTCCCGCATTCCTCGCTCCATTCGAATTTTGTATCTTTTTCGAGTCACCTGTTATAATGGAATAGCGATTCGAGAATATCCTTCCACGAATCTCCGATAATAACCCACTAAGCCTGAAAGCTACGTATTTCGATTCTCGACTTAGGTTGCTCTCAATCGTGACTCATATCCCAATCTTGGATAAAGACGTCACAATGACACCTATCGATTTACTATCGCATCGAATATGACGTCCCTACAGAGTCCGGCTTCATGAATTCCACAAAGGAAGTCACAAGATAAAGGCTCGGTACCAAATTCTATAGTTGAATTTTTAACTCCACGAAGTTCAATAGAGCCATTCGATATGAGATTTTAGAAATGAGTTTTGTCTGGGTTCAAAGTCGATACAAAATTTAATATCGAACTTTGGGAGTAAGCGAAATTCTTCAGAAATACGTCGGGAAAAATCAATAACAACAGAATATTATTCAAATCGGCGTGTTTTATTCAAATCCATAACATGGACTAAGAAAACTTGACATCCGTAATAAACGAATGACTTCATGGCTTGATATGAAAATGTTTGACTACAATGGTTTGATTGCTTGAATTCAATAACAAAGTTGCTTAGGAATATGAAAACTAACAACCTTACAAAAGCAATCAATTTGGCATGATGAGTAGTTAACCTTAAAATCACATCAAAAGCAAATATCTCTATAGAAATAAGGTTAACGGTGTAATGTGATAGTGCCAACTGAATCAAGCAAGATTTATAAACAACGGATGTAATGAAAGTTTCTCCTAATGGAGTCTCCATAAATAGGTCAAAGTCTAATTTCTCCGTAGTCAAGTTCAAACGTTGGCGCAAAGCAAGAGAGATAAAAGAATGGGTAGAACCCCAGATATCTAGTAAGGTATAAACTTTGCAAGAATTTATAATTAACTAACCCGTATAACTTCGTTCGGGTTCCTCGCATTTTGACCGGCCACGACAAACGCTCTTCCGAATCGTTGACTTTGACTTTTTCGGGACATCTTTTGAGTCACCATTCCCATGGATCTAGGTTTCGATATCGTACAATCTCGAGCGATATGTCCTTCCTTTCCACAATTATAGCATACCTTAAACTGTTGTGGGCAGTTTGGGCTGATATGTCCCTCTTTCCCGCATTTGTAACATATGACCGGTGGTCTTTCTCCTCCCTTAAAACTAGTTGCTACATTGGCGGTGACGTCTTCACATGGTCGTTGTTGAATCTCCTCTTTTTAAAATCTCCTCCCGACTCACTTCTTCTATTTTCATGGCCACGATTACCACGGAGTGAGTTCTACCGCTTTGTCTCAGATTCTTCTTTCTCCATTTGGTTATCGTTATTTTGTTGATTACTATCTTCTAGATGATCCTCGTTATGGTCCCTCGGTTGAACGTACTCGTTATCTCGCCTAACAACCGAGCCTGCTGACAACATCCGAATAGAGAGAAAATTTATGAAAATGAGATATCGACGTATGTCGGGTTTCAAACCTCTCGAAACATCCGCGTCATCGCTCCTCATTCTCCACCAAATGAGGTGCAAACTCGATAACTCCGCGAACTTCGCCTCGTCTTTGGGACACCGCCATGTTATTCTCGCTTCTAGTCTAATAAACTCCACTTCCTTCATATAGACGAATACTTTCGTGGAAGTACTTGTCATTGAACTGCTTCAAACGTCTCCCACGACATCCGAAAGTGCAAATTGGATGGGTACGCTTCACGATTCCCACCATGTCTCGCTTCGCCACGGAACATAAAGGTGGCGAATGGAACTTTCTGTTCCTCCGTGCATCCCAAGACATCGAATATCTTGGTAATTTGTTTTGACCCACGTTTCCGCCTTGAATCGGATCGGGCTTTCCCTTAAATTCGTGGTCCCAACTCTTTGAATCTTGCATTTGTGACCACCCGTGAATTGCTATCATTTCCTCCTCAGATTTTTGAACACGAGTCTCTCTCGTGCGATTTTGCATGAATCGCAAAAAGCTTCTAAACATCCCCTCGTTCATCATCTACTTTCGGTGGTATTGTTCACGGGAGGAACATTGCCAAACTGTTACAGACGTCTCCTCGTTATTAAGTATGCAGCATCTCCACCGTCTCATTTACTCCACTATTAATATTCTCATTCGACATTCTCAAATCTCGTCATAAAACAAGGGTTAATTAAGCAAATTAACATATCACATAATATCCCTATACTCGACCAACTAACAAATAAGCTTAGGTAGGACACACTAAAGAAGGATTTACTCTCTCTCCCTCCTAGTTTTATTCCCCGATCTCCGCCAGAGATCATATCCCTAAGCTCGATACCAACCGTGGCGCCCCCAAAATAGGTATACATCACACCCATTCTGAGTTGTCAATACATGGTACAAGAAACAAACTACAACTTTATTATATACAACAATATATAATGTGAGTTTAAATATAATATTATCTTCTGACAATATTTATACTCACATAAATCCTCATCATAATTATTGATATATTATTTTACAAAATGGTGAGGACTACTAAACAACTCTCTCTAGAACCTTCATTCCATACCCCGACTAGTACTCGCTACATTCTCGCCTCCTGAGAAGAAAAAATGGAACAACAAGGAAAAGGGTGAGCTCAACTAGCCCAGTAAAGAATATTATGACTAAGATAATATACAACAAATTATCGTTAGTCTTCAACAGGAAAAAATCTGATAGAATACAATAGACAACAAGTTTCAGATCAATATTCGCAGCGGAAATAATAATTCATAGAAGAGTTACGTAGAGAATGAAATCTACTATAATCTATGAATTTAACAGTCCATCATCAATATTTTATCCTCAGTAACATCAATCAATATTCATCTCAAATCAAATATTCATCTTTGCACTACAGTGCCAAAGATATTCATCAATCGGTCATGTTCATCTCAACACTGCTTCATCTTTGCACTAAAGGCCAAAGATATTCATCGATCGGTTATGTTCATTTAAACACTGCTCATCTTTGCACTCTGGGCCAAAGATATTCTTCATAAATCATTCATCTTTGTACTACAAAAGCCAAAGATATTCAATAATATCATCATTTAAGACCGAGGATGATGAAAAATATTTTTAAAGAACGAATCCAAAGGAAACAAAATGACAAGGATTAAGGATTAAGGATTAGTACTTTGTTTTATCCATGTCCAACAATACCTCAAAAATAATCATAGTGGTGTAAAATTCAAGAATGATCAAAACATGGATACAATCAAAGCTAGTATCCAAAATAGATATTTTGGACGAAAAGAAGAAATTTTATTTTTCGATGAATAGTCTTCAGATATCGTGAATAGTCTTGATATCGTGAATAATCTCGATATCGTGAATAAGTAACTCAGACACCAAAAGATAGAAATTCCTGAAAAAAACATTTTCACGCTTTCGTGAATAGTACTCGTGAATAGTAACTCGTGAATAAGAACTAGTAACTCGTGAATAAGAACTCATGAATAGTAACCCAGGCATGAAAAAGTTCCAAATTTGATAAAACTTCAGATCAACATTTCAACATAATGATATTGAAGAAATAATATCATTACTGAAAAAAAAAATATCCCTTACCTCAAAGAATCAAGATTTCGGAAGGAAAGGTCGGAAGTGATCTTTGAATGAAACTTGTCTTTGAATGAAGAACTCTCAAAGTATCTAAATACTCACAAAATACGCTCAATAATATAGAGAGAAAGAGAGAAAACTTTGTTTACGGTGTGATTTTCAATTCTAACTTAGCCCTCTATTTATAGGAAAATGTTAGCCTACCAAGGCAGACTTGACCACTACTTGATGGCTTTACTCGCTACTATTGCCACCCACCACATTTGAAATAAAATTCAGCACATTTCTTCACCAACCACAAGTGGGGCCCACTCAATTCTAGAATTTTCCACCAAAATCAATTATAAACCCTAATTTAGAATCCGACACCTCTTAAAATTCACAACAAATCATTCGTGCATTTTTAATCGGTTCAAAATTTGTGGACATATACTCAACTTATGTATGTATAATATACCCAAAATTACCACAATCCAACGGTCGGATTAAAAATTATAATCCCCGCAATATATCTCAAAACCCTTGATTTAATTTTTAATACCTCCAATCTGGTAAAATCTTGATAAAACACCTCAACAATAATTTCTTCATTTATAACCACATAAATAAATCCATCATTTATATCCACATAAAATAAATATTTCTTTATCATATGAATCAATAATTAATTATTCACAAATAATATTACGTAATCACAATTATGACAACCAGTTGCTCCTGTGAGAAGAGGGGGCTTTCAGATAAGGATTTCTCCTTCTTGGCGCCGCAATTAGGTGACCAAACCTCCTCGATGTAACTTTCTAGACATTGCCAATAATGCTATCTAATAATATTATTTAAATAATATGAATTATTGATCCGATAATGGAGATAATGTGCGCATGACAATTATTGAACAACAATAATATAAAATATCAACGCAAAGAATTATTGAATCAATAAAATAAAATATTGAATAAGAATTCATCGTAAAAATTATTGAGTAGTGCCCATCTTACGTAAGGATCAATAATTCAACAATATTGCAGTATCTGCGGTATCTTTGTGCAACCACGCCAGACATCATTCTTGTATTTTAACCAAGGTATTCCAACAGTCTTAATTCAGTAATAACTACGCCGTTATTTTTAACCAACTTATATTTGTCGTTTTCTTCATCCAATCGCTTTAGTTATGGGCCCACACATTTCATTGCTTGAATATTCCCTTGACAAAGCATTTAATATTCCACGACAAGCGAATATTCCCAGACAGATTGAATATTCCACGACCAAACGAATATTCCCGAACAACAATGAATATTTTATAACCACTTATTTTGAATTTTTGTGATTTAACCCTTAACTATCCACATTAATAAATCAACCCTTACTATTTCAAAATAATAAATAAAGGAAATTCCTTTTTATTTAAAAAAATTTCGGGGTCTTACAGTTGGCATGAGAGAAGCGGTCCGTACTCCTGTAGTATTCAGAGGGGGTTTTCGGAGTTTTCGACTTAGGATTCAAGCTTATAGTTCCTTCCATGAGGATGGGGTTTGGTGGAACCACTTTGATTGGTGTTACTAGTATTGGGAACTTTGTTCGAGTTGTGAGAAGCCATTTGTGACGATTTGCGGAGAAGGATCGAAAAGTTTAGAATAGCGCTCAAATTTCAAATGAATGCAATAAAAAGCTGTCAAATTTGGTAAAGTTATCCTTTATATCTTGTGATTTGCCACGGTGTTCAAGGTGGTACATTAAATGTTAGTGATAATTTGGAATTTGAATGGGAAGCGTCCGGTCTCTTTGGTCCGGATATTTAATAGATAGGGCCTTTTAGATTTGGGCCTTTGATCTCCTTTCATCTCATTTCGTGAGCAATAACCCGTACATTTCAATTACTTCTTATTATTGATTTTCAATGAAAATATCACGGACTATTTTAGTTTTCTATTAAACATTCTGCTCAACAAAAACTAGAAGCGATGTTGGGTCATGATATTTTTTCCATCGGTAGGGTATATTGCCACTCTTTTTTAATTAATCTATTGGGCCTTTATTATCGAACCACGAAAGTCTTTGAGCCCATTGTCCTATTATTTCCATTTTGACTTATAGACCTGCCTTGGCCCAAATGGGTCGATCCTTTGGACATTTTAATATCTATTATTTTGACTTATGAATGATGAAAAAGCATGACGGTTGACTAGAGAACCCATCATGCATTAATGTGGATGGGATTATACCCACGGCGGTGAACGAAGTGACCAAAAAGCGGTGGATAAACTATATGCGATTCGGTGGATCCCATCGGATCGAGGGTGTGTCGGTAAATAGTGGGTGACACTGTAATCCAGGAAGGGAGGATATAGCTTAGCAAGGAAGTCATCACGAAGAGGTATGTTCTCATACACTTATTCGTTGATAATTAGATATAAACAGGAAGGAGATTTATTATTCTCTCTTTCTCTCAATACATTAGGCGATATAGCCTCCATTTTGATAAACCTTGTGAACACGCTCTTCGACTCTCACGCCCCGAGCTATCCTCGACGCGAACTCGCCAAATCAAGCTTGTGGTATTTATCGATATTCTTATGCGAGGATCGGCGTCTTACGTGATTGGGACGTGGCAGAAGATCCTGGCGTTAACAATTATTAATTTTATTTATTTTTAAATTTAAATTTGAGACTTTTAGTCTATAAAAATTATAAAATAACTTAATAATTTTGAAATTATAATTATAATCATAAAATTAATAATCTTAAAATTATAATCTTCTGAAATTATAATTCTTACAAAAAAAAACACTAACATTTCTCCTCCATTAGAGTATGTTTTGCCATTTTGTCTACACTTTAGAGAATACTACGTACTATTATTGAACTACGTTACTTAACCCATTTCATTTGTTGTTGTTAGCCATGTGAATGCTCTTCAACCTTTTTACAACTTTATTAGAAGAATTAATAAAGTTGGTCTGGTCGGAGTCCATGCATGAATTAATAAATTAAAATATTAAGACTAATTATCCATCAACATATGCCTAAATATCATCTTGTCGAGGGGTAATGGCAGAAATGAATGTTTCCTATTATGCAATTGGCATGTTACATGACATGCCATCCATTTTCATATATACTTTATTACTAATATGACTCAAAAGGCTAAATGTGCAACCGCCTGGAAAAAAATATTTTTAACTAGCTGTCACCTTTTCTATTTTAAATTATTAACTTAATTTACCAATATATTTTTTTCCTGCCTCTTGAAGTCTGCATGGTACTGTAATACTACTAGCATCAGGTGGCATATATAAATTATATATATTAAAATAAAAAATAATATAAAAGAATAATATAGTAATATAATCAAAGGTGCTTTATAATAATATACATATATATAGCATTAATTAATGTTCAAATTATATACTGCAGTTGTTACTCTTTTCAGTCTCAAAATGATAATTCATTTTTAATAAACTACCACACTGATATATTGACTGAGATTAGTTATATATTTAATAATTTAATTATATATTAAAATATTATGCGAGACAAATTTAAGTCCATAGTATTAGTGAGTATATATATACGTTGTGATCAAATGATCCATAGTATTTGGAATTATAAATGTTACACTACTACTTCATCTTCTTCCTAACAACACCAGCTAGCGAAACATCATCATCACCACTCAGCCATATCCATTTGACATAATCACCACAATCAATAATCTTTAAGCAACTTAAACTCCACCTCAAACTAACTAATTCAATTAATTGAACTGAACTGAAATGAACAAAATTAACACAACGAAATAATAAGCTAAAATAAATGGTTAGGTGTTATTTCATACCGAGTTTAGAACAAAACAGAAATATACCTCGCCACATAAGTAAGTCAAATAATGTCACACATGCAAGTCACACACATTGGACCGAGAATCTAAATGTATGTAAAATCTGAAAGCATGTTTAACACAAATATAACCAATCCACATAACAGAATATAACAGAAAACTAAGGTTGACCCATACGCTTACCACAACAAAATCACAAAATGACCAACTCCCACCGGAGCACAAACGGATACGTTGTCTTGGTGTCAAGAAGACATGTATGTGGTACCCCCACAGGTGATTATACTTCAGGTATACCCTAGACTACAATATATTAATTCTAACAAAAATATAATGTCACAACACATGCAACACAATATCAACACAAATGAGTTCTAATACGTACATGTTAAATTGAACGAATCATCAACACAAGTCTCCAAAAATATATTAACATGCATTTTTTTACAAATATCAAAATAAATTTTAGACATGATGCACTAGTCTAAAGAGTACAAATATGAGTTCTAAATATCAATAATTTGAATAATTAACTTGGGCCTGGGTTAAGGAAATTGTAAATATTCTCCTTGCCTCATTTGGTTTGGAGTGTATAAAATAAAGGCCCGATGTACAATTTGGCCCAACGTATACTTTGTAGCCCGAGTAGTTGGGTTGTTTCAATTTGGAAGTTAAGAACAGATATGCACCCTTACTGTTTAAATAATACTACTATATTGTAGAAAGGGAGAGAAAATAGAAAAAGTCATAACATTGAATGTTTAACACATTTTAATGCAGCGAAACATAAGATGAGCCATTAAATCCAAAAGAAAAAACTCACAGAAGATATATATTGGTATATATATAATATATTGATGGTACTTTTTATGTATAATTTCTACACATAGTATTATTCTTAATGTACATATAGTACTTATTGTATGTAGATATGTTTAGACGTAGCGTTGTCAATGAGTCAGATTAGAGTAAATTATGATCTAATCCAATATGGTCCACCAATTATGATAATGGATCAATAATTTGATTCACAATATAATGGATCACTGATCTGCGATCCATTTGATCAAACAATACGGATCATGATCTAAATCGATCTATTTAAAAAAATATGTTTAACTATGTTAATTTATATAATGTTATAATTTATAAAATTATATTAACTTATGAAAAAAAATCACTTAATTCCTCTAAAATCTTTTACTTTCTTTTTAAATTTTTTTTTACATTCTCTCACTAAATTTTTTCAATTTCTTATTCTGAAAAATTCAATTTTTTTATTCATCTTTTTCATGTTAAAAAGTGAATCATACAAAATTAGTGAGCATTTGGGCCCAAAAAACATATTAGAAAACAACTGTTTCATTGAGCATTTGGGCCCCAAAAGACACCCATACAACAATTGGTATAGTACATGATTTGACAACAAGTCCAATTAATTATGGCTGAGTTTATGGATTCTAATGTTAGAATCGAAAGAATGGAATGATTCATTCCATTTTAATTGGAATGAGTTATTTCATACTCTCTCCTCAATGAATAAAATTCATAAATTTGGAAGGAATAAGAATGTTTCAATCCATTTCAATCGTAAGCAAACACAATTTTTTTCATTTCATAAGAATGAGTCATTTCATTCTCACCTTCATTACTTCAATCCAAACGTAACATAAATGATGCTTTTAATACTACCGATATAACATTTACAGGCGTTTGAATCTTCAGAACTCTTTTAATCGTGTACTGCAATATACTAGAGGAAATTGGAATATTATGGGTTTTTTGGGTTTAGGGTGAATTAGTGTGCCAATTTAAATCAGATTCAGCATTTGCCCCCATTTAAAAAATTGATTCAATAGATCAACTTATCACAAATTAACAAATAAATGAAGTGAAATTTTGATCCAATATATTTTATAGAATCAGATTAAATCAGTGTCAAGGTTTAACTTATTGACAGTTCTATTTGGACGTGAAGACAAGGGCAAGAGGCCGGGTCACATGAGTTGAAATTAATGCAAGAATTTGGAGATATATATCGGTTAGGTAGAAGAACATCACCAACATCCCACATGCCACCATGACCCACCCTCCTCACTTATGTCTCCGCAGCTTAATTACACAATATTAATAGTTAACTCCACTATTATTATAATAAAAATTACTAATCGTAATAACTAATTAATTAGTCTAGTAGTTTAATTTCCCATTTATACTTACCGGCATTCTCCTTTCCGTGTTAGCCTAGATAGCGAGTTAGTACTACTGATCTAAACTCTTAGGCTATTTTTTGTTTGTGCATTAGAATATTGATAGGCCTGAGTACTCTTTATATTAATTTAAAGTATAAATTAATATCATTTTTTAAAATTAATCTTGTAAGTATAGTACTGGAAGGAAATAATGGTATTTTATATATATATATATATATATATATATATATATATATATATATATATCTGAAAAGAAGATTCGTTCTTAAATAAGATTCTCCTTAATAAGCGTTATTTTATTAAAATTATATAGTTTTGGAGGGACGCGGTGACATTTTTATAAATACAATGCCACCGCATATTTATAAAAATGTCATCGCCGTCCTCCAAAAACGACGTAATTTTAATAAAAGAATGTTATTTAAGGAAGAATACTATTTAAGGAGAATAACGCTTCGATTCTCCGTATATATATATATATATATATATATATATATATATATATGTTGTTATATGTGGAGATTATGAAAGGAAAGAAACATATATAATGGAGGACAAGTTGCATCAAGAAATCACCATAAATTGATTACAACATGAAACTTTATACAGAAGAAATAAAGAAAGATTAGATGTAGACATGCCTGCAGGTAGGGTTAGCTATATAGCTAGAATTGAAAGAAAATCCAAATCAAGAGTCAAGGAAAAAGAGATGAAGCGAATATATCAATCCCACACATCACCTAATGATCGAAGAGATAAGAGTTTCATGGACCATGTCGCATGCACAAAGAGAGACCAGTGTATATATATATATATATATATATATATATATATATATATATATATATATATATATATATATATATATATATAGACAATCAAGAACAAGTAGTAGAACTATCTTAAATAATAGAAATAAGACGCGCATTGGTATTTTTGTAAATACCATACCACCGCCAGATTTACAAAAAAATCCATCATGTCTTATCAAAACTACGTCGCTTTGATAAAATTCTATTATTTAAGGCGTTCTCGCTATTTAAAATTCTCTACTTGATCCTTTCTCGATATATATATATATATATATATATATATATATATATATATATATATATATATATATAAAAATAGAAGATTCTCTAATAAGATTAAAATAAGATTAAAAGCTTAAATACGTTTTTTGGAGGACGGTGACGTTTTGTAAATACAATGCAACCGCCAGATTTACAAAAAATGCCACCGCGTCCCTCCAAAACGCACGTAGTTTTAATAAAAATCTTTAAGAGAACGCTTCTTCGATCCCCGATATATATATATATATATATATATATATATATATATATATATATATATATATATATAAGATCCATCCACAAGAATTGAAGAAGAATCTATTTTAGTACCAAATTGCTGATACATGGCGAACATATAAAAATAAATAAATTCTAACAAATGTTACGAACATAGCGGTTGGATCAAAATGGATTGCTCCTCAACAACCGGTTGTTGTGGATGAAATGTGTGTGTGTGTGTAGATCTAGAGAGGACGGCATCAAAAAGAAATGATTGATTTGCATTATATAATTGACTAATGATATAAGCTGTATTCATGGTCCCATGGCCCCAATTAAATGTCGCGGACCCACCCACCTAGCTCCCTTATATTTTGGCAGCTTAATTTGAGTAGATTTACGATATATAAGTAATTTGTAAGATAATCGATCTGTACCGTCGTATTAATTCGTCAGACATACAATATTACAGATGAGTAATATAAATTAATATCGTGGGATATACATATATATATATAGAGAGATTTCATTCACAGTAATCGGTTGTTGAAGAATGCTTATTTTTGGCCAAATTACACAATTTCATATCTACCCTATATAAATTTTTTTTAAATTCGCCATAGCTACAGTATGCATGCAAAAAATAGTTCTTTCCCAACAACTGATTGTTGTGGAAGGAATCCCATATATATATATTATGCATGTGAGGATATTCATGAGTAGCAATTAAAGTTAACTACGTTCCTCATGCATGCATAAATTATACTCCAAATTAATTATGTAAGGATATTAATATGTGAAGACACAGACACTCACTAGCAACTAAACTACCTCATCATGCGTGGTTACCTAAATTAAAATTAATTTTCGGAGTTTATATATCGATCACTCTCTCTTAATTGTCTCAAGTCTGAACCTGCACATAATATTCCGCTGCATGCATGCCGGAGGCCACTACTTTGGAATTAGAAACGTACGTATATACACAAGGGAACCACTGGACATTCATGTATCACTTGTATTTCTGCATTTTAGTGACAATATGTGAACGATCTCTATTAGAGACAAGAGTATCAACATGCAAGGATAAGGAAAAAGTGGAGTTTACATATCCTTGTCTAACCTGATCATTTTTCTTAAGTTTGCAGTTGCGTTGGTTTTAGGTTATATTATTATTATTATTATTATTATTGACATGTGAAAAGCCTCGATCTCTCTCTCTCTATATATATATATGTAGCTAATTAAATTTTTTAAATCCCCTCAATTTATATTAAACTAAAAAAGAACTTCTCTTAATTAATTAGAACTTTATAGCTAGGAGGCAAACATAGCATTAATTAGGAGCACCCAAACATAGCATTAGCAATAGCAATTTGACCATTACTTAGTTTCTTCCCCATCAATAATCAATGAGCTAGCTTTCACATGGCAGATAAAATATTATTGTTACATTAGCCCTTTTGGCTTTATATATAATAATTATTACAAGTTGATGATTGTAATTAATTAAGTATACATCTCTTTAAGCACGTAATTACTAACAATTTTCTGGCACGGCTTGGACTGTTGATAAGCATGGACAGACATGCATTTCCTGACATGTAAAGTTGGATACTTAATTAACAATTACTAATTTTTATACAGTTTATACTTATAAATGGTGCTTAATTAATTAATTCAACTTTATAGCTAGCTAGGAGGCAATTTCTGATGGTTAGGTAAAAGAAATTAAAATGCACCAAGATTGGAGCTTATCGCCTAGCTAGTCCTACAAATATATATACATACATGCAAGATGGATGATTCGATTCGAAATAAAGAACAAACGTGGCTGGAGATCAGAAACAAAACCATTAATTTAGAATATATATTAATTATCTGCAGTCTAAGCTGATCATCTTAATAATGCCTAATGCCATTACTGAACCGGGTTAAATGTTTTTGAAGTCACTCTACTATAGGTCAACTTTACAAATGGGTCATTAAACTTTTTTTTTCTTACAAATGGGTCATTGAACTCTTATTTACTTACAAACCGTTAAAAAATCCGTTAACTTTAACCGGTTTGCCACGTAAGCAGCTGACTTGTGAAAAAAAGAAGCTTATGTGGCAAGAATTATCCCATGTGGCCTTGCCGTATATTTGGAAAAATTTATGGAGTAAATAAAAGAATTATTTTAAAGTAAAATATAAATTAAAAATAAATAAAAATATATTTAATTATTTTAAAATTAATCTGTTAATTTTTTTTTATTAAAAAAAAGTTCATTTTTTTATTTTTATTAAAAAAATGCATTTTTTAATTTTATTAAAAAAAGTGCAGTTTTTTTTAATAAAAAAACGAAGTTTTTTTTAATTTTTTTAAAAAAGTGCAGTTTTTTTTTTTTATTAAAAAAGTGCAGTTTTTTTATTAAAAAATAAATAAAACGCAGTTTTTTTAATAAAAATAAAAAAACAGTTTTTTAATAAATTTTGTTTTTATTTTTATAAAAAAATTAAAACGCAGTTTTTTTAATAAAATAATTGTTTTTTTATTTTTATTAAAAATAAATTAAAACGCATTTTTTTAATAAAATAAATATTTTTAATAAAAATAAAAAACTTCGTTTTATTAAAAAAATAACTGCATTTTTTTTTATAACTTCATTTTTTATTTTAATATTAAAACGGGTTTTTTATTAAAAAACTGCACTTTTTAAAAAATAAAAAACTGCGTTTTTTTTATTAAAAAAACTGCATTTTTTTATTACAAAACTGCAATTTTTTTAATAAAAAAAAAAAAATGCACTTTTTAATAAAAATAAAAAATGCAGTTTTTTAATAAAAAAAATTAACAGATTAATTTTAAAATAATTAAGTTTATTTATATTTTACTTTAAAATAATTCTTTTATTTACTCCATAAATTTTTCCAAATCTACATCAAGGCCACATGGGATAATTCTTGCCACATAAGCTTTTTTTTTTTTCACAAGTTAATTGTTTTACGTGGCAAACCTAAGTAAAAAGTAACGGATTTTTAACGGTTTATGTAAGAAAAGAAGTTCAATAATATCATTCATGTTAAAAAAAAGTTCAACGACCCATTTGTAAGTTTCGACTTTATAAGAAATGATTTTTCAAAACATTTAACCCTTACTGAACCCACAGAAACGCATAGCTGACATTTTGAGAATCAAACAATTCATATTTTAAGGTGGCTTGCCCTAAACCTTTGGCTTCATTCAGTTGGACTGATTATCTGAACTCCTTTTTGGAACTCATTGTATAATTACTAGCATTATATATACTCCTTCCCTTCCCAAATTATATAAGATAATTATTAATTTTTAAAATTCAACTTGAGATATATTCAAATTTAAAATTGAGATGATTCACTAAAAAATATAAAATAATAAATTTAGCAATGAGTAATAATTTTTAGATAGTTTGCAATTTTTATTATTTTATTGATTTAAATTAAAGAACTCCATTTCTATTCATTTTGAGTTTGAAAATATTTTGAGTTGACTTCAAAAAGTCAATAATATGATCTTATAATTTATTTAGAACGGAGGGAAGGGAGTATTTCATAACTTGTCTTATCTTGACAAATTAATTATTTTTCTTCCAATAAGTAATTTTAGTCTTTTTATACTTGCGTATGCATATATATATATATATATATATATATATATATATATATATATATATATATATATGATGAAAGAGTACGTACTGTTCTAATTATATCTAATTCGTATTTCAAGCTTGCATCTAATTGATCTAGCTACTGCTCTTTTGCAATGTATGTTCACATTTCTTTTCTACTACGGTCCAAGGATAAGGTATAACTAAAGTTGGGGGAAAAGAAGAAATTGAATTACTTTCAAAAAATGTGGTGTGGTGTGGGGTGGGGTGGGATGGGATGGGATGGGGTGGGGTGGGGTGGGGTGAGGATAAAAAGTACAAATCGAATTGAGGGGACAATCATACACAAAGACAAATGAAAAGACAAAGAAGTGGGGGGCAAAGGTGAGTGGAGATTGGTGACACTGAGAAAGAGAGAGGGAAAATATATTCAAATATATAGATAATTTTTATGTGTCAATAAAATTGGAGATATATTTTGACAATTTCAAATGAGTAATACTATGGATACAAGCTTTACACAAAATATACTATAAAAAAAAAGGAGAGAAAATAAGAAAATCAGGGACAAATATGACGATTAATTAATAAAATATTTAGTTAATTTACATTAATAATTATAAATATTTGTATTAAAGTCAAATAAATTCATACTATTTTGAATTTTATATAAAATTGGGTAAATCAGTTTCAAAAGGGGAAGGCTCCAAAAGGTTAGGGAACTGGGGAAGGGCCCCATGTCCATATGCAAGGCCATGCCATAAGGTGAAGAGCGTGAAGAATTAAGTGTGGTAGGGCCGCCGTGTCTTCGGCGGCGAGGACACATTTTCAGACGGGCATTAGGGTAAGGGAAGAGGGTGGCTCACCAGTACCCAATACCCAGTACCCACCCATGCTGCTTGGCTGGTTGGCCAGCCCTCACAAATCTCACCAATATGCATACAACACAAGATCTCTCCATTTTCATATATATAGAGATACATAGATAGCCCGACTCTCTCCAAAATTGTCACTTCTCATATATATAGACATGATATTTCATATTTCTTTTTTGCTAAATTTCACTATAATATAAATAATAATTTAGAAAAACTTATCACTAATTTATGTGTCTTTGGAATGTTTTAATATAAATGCCAGGTTCTCCATTTTCAAAATGACATTCAATTTACAAATTATAATATAAATGATACTACTAGTAACCAAGTAACAAAAATTTTCAAAAAATGTACTACATAATATTCTGATATAACAATAAATTAAGCCGAAAGAGAGCTGACTTTGTTCCCAAGTATTCAACGGTGCGTCCAATTGATATGTTAGTGGGAGACCCCATTGAACTGCAAAAATGACAATGCTTAGTTAACCATTATGGGCCATGGGCCCCTAATATGGCCATGTTTAACCTGTTCTTTTCCCCCTTTATTCTGTGTTTCTTTATATATATATATATATATATAGCCTACAACTATTTTAATTAATTTGTTGGGTTCTCAAAGAATGATTGATAATTTCAAAAATATAATAAAGGATCGATGATTAATTGATCTTCTTTCAATTTCATTTGTTTTTAGCCTAGGGTTGTTTTAATTTAAATTTGTTTTGTTGGGGATTTCACATTTCTGAAAGAGGAAAAGTGTTTATATTAATTATTGGTATATTCCTAGCTACTTGCTGACACGTACGTACATTGATATATATAAATAATTTGGCCCCATTACTTTGATAATTAATTGATCCTTAATAATATTTGCAAGTACTTCTGGTTCATTCAACAGAATATACGTACCATTTTATCTTCTTTCTATGAGAAATAATATAATTATTGTACCATTTTATCCTCTTTCTTCTTTAATGTACGTACTGAAAGGTAGCATGTATACTGGCTAGTTTGCTACACAACCACAACAACAAAAAATTGTTGTCACCATCTAGATAGATACGTCGTACCTGATCTTAAATTTCATTTTCTTGTTAGGCTTGTGAGGGTATAGTGTCTTGTTTAGATACTTAATTCTTCTGTCTTAAAATTAATGAACATTCACTTGCTCTTTTTTTAGTTCACATTAAAAGTTAATATTATCAAACCGCAATTTAATTTTATGATATATATATATATATATATATATATATATATATATATATAAAAAAAGCACTTTTTGGCCAATGTGGTTATAGTAATTTAACGAATTGGTACCAACGTATTTTTTAAAATATTCATTAAATTTAATCGAACTTTTTAAAAATGTTCAATAAGCTCATTCCGTCTATTTTTCGTAACTGACGTTAAAAAATATCCTACGTGGCTTTTTTGAAAAAAAATAAATATTACGTGTATTTGCTGACTGTGCGACTTTTCTTACGTGGCTTTTTAAAAAAAATAAAATATTACGTGGCTTTTTTGGAAAAAAATAAAAATAAAAATACTTTTATATTATAAAATACTTATAAAAAATTTTAAAATAAAAATATTTTATATTTTAATTTCTTTCTTTTCCTTTACCTAAATTCCCAAATCCCTTTATCTAAATTCCATCAAATCCAAAGCAATTCAGCAAAGAAATCTCCAAATTTCTCAAGCTAATTTCCCAGAATCCCAATTGAGAAAGAAGCTGAAAATGGACATCAGGTGTGACGACCCCAAAATAGGTTCATTCCATTCAACCCATTCTGAATCGTCAAATACATGGTACAGAAAATAACTACAATTTTATTACAACAATTATCGTACAAAATACAACAACACATATGCTGTGAGTTTGGATACAAATATATACCAACCGTGACTCATGTCCCCAATCGTGGATAAAGACATCACAATAACACCTTACATAAAGGTATAGTCAAAAACTGCTTTAGAAATTATAATTTTTGGGAAGTGCTCAAAGAAACCTTCGTATACGTGGGAGGTCACGTGCTTACAGGTTATGATAGATATCATATGGCCACGAAATTATCCTTGGTTGACCCAATAGACCCTAAAGAAAAACGAGAAGATTACTATCATATTCTTCCCAATGGTGAGTCTTCTCTTGACTTATCATTATCTCCACTTGCCTCAAATTGAGAATTATACTTCAAACAAACACCAAGATTATATAGGTAGTGCTCAGAAATATACTCAAGAAGTGGATGAGCACAACCCTGTCTTATGATGACACGAGGTCAGATGTCATTAGATGTGAGACCCAGATTTTATCAATAAAGATTTAAATTTTGTCGAAATAATTTTTAATATTATGGTGTGAATTTGAGATAATATTATAGTTGTGGGTAGTATTTATAAATTTTGCAAAAGTATGCAAGTGGTTATATTATATTCGATTGGTTGGGGAATATTCTATTTAGCGGGGAATATTCGCATAACTACTCAATCATTAGTGGACCCCACAATGTAATTATTGTCGGATTGAGAAAAGACAAAATATTTTATCAAATAACGGCGGAAGTTTTACTGGCTGATCTTGTTGAACTACTTTCGGTAGTAAAAGTACAAGATGTCACGTGTGGTTCGCATAAGAAGACACTTACCAGTATTGATTATCGATGCTTATGTGAGAAGTCACTCGGTTTGATTCCATTATTGTATTATTAATAATATGAATTATTATAGCGATAATGACGTTTTTGTTTTATTCGTATTATTAACGTAATAAAATGTAAACATCTTTTTATACAAAAATGTATACTTTATTAAAGTTATTCTATAAATAGAATATATTATATTTTATTATGCGTAGTGTTTTGCGTAGTATTGCATAAAGTTTGCATAGTAAAATGTTTTTATATAAATAGAATATATGATATTTTATTTAAAAGATTTTGCTTTAAATATGGATCAGTCAGATAAAAGTAAATCAATCTGACCGCTTCATGGATTAATTACTATGCATTCTATTTTCCTATAAATAAAGCTCATTCCTTCATTATTTTCTTTACGAATTCAATTGAAACTCTGTAGAGAGAAATTATGAGAGAGAAGCTATAGAGAAAAATCTATAGAGAAAGAAGAAAAGTATTCTCGCTACTTCACTTTTCCAATATTCATTTCTTATAAGGTAAGGGATATTATTTGTTGTACTGTAAGGGGTGTTATTCTTTCTTATTCATGAAGAGAACTTACATTATTCCATTCTTTATTATTACATTGGAATAACTCAGATACGCTGCAGATACCCTATACTTGGTGAAATCCTTTGTTATTCCATTCTTTATTATTACATTGGAATAACTCAGATACGCTTTTGAATCCCCTATACTTGGTGATCTTCTTCTCATTATTCCATTCTTTATTATTACATTGGGATATCCTCACATGCGTGTGTTTTTACACCTTAATTCGGTTCCATTGTTTATTATTCCGCATTTATTATTACTATTGGAATATCCTGTCATGTGTTTTACACCCACTTCGGTTCCATTGTTTATTATTCAAAGATTTATTATTACATTGGATCATCTGTCGGTTATGAATTTCACCGACGGGTTCCGTTATTATTATTCTGTTGAATAACTTTTATACTATCTGTCAATCTGCATGCGTGGTGATTTCTTTTGTTATTCCATTCTTTATTATACCCAGTTGGTTAAAACTTTGACTTATATACTCCATGAAATTAATAGAATATCCTCGATATTTGCGTTTCATCCAAAGATCTTTTCATGAAAATATTCTTCTGATCATTCTTAAATTTTACTCTACAAAACAGTATCTTGTTGACAATTTGGATGTTACAAATTCCTGGATAAAATAATTCTTGAACTTGTTTTATTGAATTATTATGTCATTGTCATCATCCTCATGTTATATTACGGCTTACGTGTATAGATGAACTTAGTATGATTATGACCGGGGATCATTCTAGATAATCATGGCTTGTTATAAATGATGTGATAAAAGTCCTCGATTGCCACATGAATGCGTTGATGGATAGTTTTTGGTATGATTATGACCAGGGGTGATTCTTAGTATAGTCATGACCATTGATAATTTGATGAAAATCCTTGATCAGGTACATGTGGATGATTAGATATTGTGGTTTATTCATTAAATTGAGTCTTAGTGATAAAATTTATGAAAACCTTTTAAACCTAAAAGATAGTAGACTTTATTTTCTACTTGACTCTTTTAATGGATTGCATATTCATTGCGCAGCTTAAACCGGTTGTCTATTGTATTTTATCGGTTTAACATTTGTTGAAGGCTAATGATAATTTATTCGCATTATCTTAGTCATAATATTTCTTCTTGGGCTAGTTGAGCTCACCCTTTTCTTTCAACCGTTCTCTTCGTGAAATGAGAATATAAATTTGAGACGAGTGGGGGAAAGAGTGATGGTTAGAAGATAAGATTAGTAGTCCTCACTATTCTCGTTAAATAGTGTGACAATAAATGTAATGAGGACTTCTTGAGTATGGATATTGTTTAAATGATAATATTCCTATTAGAACTCTCGGTTTATGTATTGTTATGTATGTTACACCTACGGATGTATAATTAAGTTTGTATTTGAATTTATGTACCATGTAAGTGGCGACCCAAGATGGGTGACGTATACCTAATTTTGGGGGCGTCACATTAGACATCTTGTATGATAGTGGCAAAACACCCTTCCAACGTTGGGTTCGCCTTTCCTATATGATTCACCAAATATAACTACTAAAAGATGTATACAACACACTTGTTTCATCTTGTTTGGGAGAACTCCACGACTAGAGACCACCGCTCTATTCCTTGTTACCCCGGCTAATTCCAAATTACACTTTTATTACCTGAAAGGAATTGTGAAGCAAAAGGGTGAGCACAACTAGCTCAATAAAGAATATCATGACTAAAGATAATTAAATTATCAATAGCCTTCATCAATAACAAATCAGAGATTTAGAACATATGGTAGATGATAAAAATTTCAACCATAGTTGCGGTGAACGAGCGAATCCATTAGAAAAGTTAAATAGTATAATACGATCTATTATCTTCTCCATGTAAAAAGTCCACCAATAATGTTTTATCCATGTAACATCAATCAACAGCCTTCCTTTCCACAATTATATGAATATCTCATGATCATAATTGTGATTCTAAATTCTCTTCGTACCCGGGATCGAATATAATTTTCATCATATGTCTTTACCCGAAACATCAAAGATCATGGTTATACCAAATCACGCCCTCGCTCATAATCATATTAATAAATTCATCTTTGTACTACGGGCAAAGATATTCATCCACGCTTCATCTTCACACCATCGCCAAAGATATTCAACAACAAAAGTCATCTTTGCACTACGGGCAAAGATATTCATTAACAGATTCATCTTTGCACTAATGGCCAAAGATATTCATCAACAATTCATCTTTGTACTACTAAAGCCAAAGATATTCCTCAACAGATTCATATTTGCACTTCAAGCCAAATATATTAACATCTCAAAGAAATATATAATCATTTCAGAATTTATATAAACAATAATTATAACCATGTTGATCAATTCACCTTTGCACTTAAGCTAAAGATATTCAATTATAAATTCAATGGTCATGATCATACCAAATACAATTCAACTTTTTACTATCGGCCAAAGAGAACCCTAGTCATGATCATACATACCAATAATCTACTCATCTTTACACTCCAAAGAAAGAGAATTTCAACATCGGGGTTATAAAAATATTATATATGATAATAAAATCAATATAATCAATATATAGTTTTAATCTCCAGAGTAATATTCATAAATCAACTATAATTTGGTTAAAAAAAGAAACCAATTTTGTAGTGAATAGTACCCGTGAATAGTAACTCGTGAATAGTAACTCGTGAATAGTAACTCGTAAATAGTAACTCATGAATAGTAACTCATGAATAGTAACTTTAACACAAAAAGGTAGAAATTTCACAATAAAATCCATACCAATATTTCGGTATAATGATATTGAAAGAATAACATTTCTTAAACTTATAAACAATTTATTTTAATTGTTTACACTTTACTAAATAATGCATTTAATCATCATAAAATGCCAAACTTATAAGATTTCATCACCAATAATCAAAATCCTCATCAAAAATCTGTATATACCACATATATGATTCTCAAGCCATAAAATCATATTTTCCAATTTTCTTCCTTCACATAACATATTTAACTCATTTATTCATAACTAGTCTATTTTCATGAAAATATCAAATCAGTTCCAAAAATATTTCTATTCTAGAATTTAGCAGAATATAGTCTCATATTGAACATATATTTTTCTTAGAATTTTTAAAATTCATTTACTATTTTTCATATGGCTAAAACCGCTGAATATTTAGTCATTTATCATAAATTGAACTTTTATCCAAAAATTCTGAAATTTACAGAGTACACTGATATTATATAGATGTACTCCCAATAAAAATTTCATCAATTTTGGAGTTAACCATAAGGAGTTATAAGGCGTTACTTTTAAAATAGTCTTTTCTCATAAAATTCATAACTCTTAATCTATACATTCAAAAATCACCATTTTTGGACACAATCAATAAAACTCATCAACATATCATTTCAAATTTTTGCAAAATTTTCTGAAGGTCAGAAGAAGTACGAACTGAAAAACATAATAACCCTTAAAATCCCTTACTATCCCTTACAATCCCATACTATCCTTTACCTCAAAAGAGCAGCACTTCTGACTGGATATCGGATATGACGCTGAAGGAAACTTGCACTGATGAATATCAATTCACCAAGTATCTAATTACTCACAAAATACACTCAATAATCTAGAGAGAGAAAGAGAGAAAACTTATGTTTCTGGTGTGATTTTTAATTCTAACTTAGCCCTCTATTTATAGGAAAATTTTAGCAGACTTGATCTGCAACCTGATGGCTTTACCTGCTACTATTCTCACCCACCACATTTGAAATAAAATTCATCACATTTCTTCACCAACCACAAGCGGGGCCCACTCAATTCTAGAATTTTCCACCAAAATGCTAAATTCGGATACTTCAACAATTTCTGAACCATTCACCTCTTAAAATTCATAACAAATCATACGTTCATTTTTAACGGTTCAAATTTTGTGGACATATACTCAACTTATATATGTATAACATATCCAAAAATTATAACAATCCAACGGTCGGATTAAAAATTATAACTCACGCAATATATCTCAAAAACACTGGTTTAATTTTTAATACCTTCATTCCGACAAAAATACTGATAAAATACCTCAACATTAATTCCTTCATTTATAACCACATAAATAATTCCATTATTTATATCCACATCAAATAAATATTTCCTTATCATATAAATCAATAATTAATTATTCACAAATAATATTACAGAATCACAATTATGACAACCAGGCTGTTTCCAGGAAAGAAGGGGCTTTCTAATAAGAATTTCTCCTTACTGACGCGCAATTAGGTGACCAAACCTATCCTTGACAGAACTTTCTAGACATTGCCAATAATGTTATCTAATAATATTATTCAAATAATATGAATTATTGATCTGATAATGAAAAATATTGTGCAAAGGATAATTATTGAAACAACAATAATATAAAATATCAACGCAACAATTATTGAATGAATAAAATAAAATATTGAATAATAATTCATGTAACAATTATTGAGTAGTGTCTTCTTTACGTAAGAATCAATAATTCAAAATATCGTGTAATACTGGTATGCTACTTGTGCAACAACGCGTATTACTTTTATTTTACCAACCGGGTATTCCAACAAAGTTAATTGTGAACGATTACGCTATTATTTATAAAAACTTAATTTTGTCGCTTTCTTCATCCGAAGCGATTATTCTCATTATGGGGCCCACAAATAGTTGTGCTTAAATGCATTTAATATTCCCAAAGTCGGAAAAAATATTCAACGACCAAACGAATATTCCCCGACAATAATGAATACTTTATAACCACTTGCGTATTTTGAAAAAAAATTCATATAACACCCTTAACTTTAACTTTTATCAATTTAACCATTTACTAAATAGAAAAATTGAATACTTTTATTTCATAAAATTCGGGGTCTTACAATCTCCCCTCCTTATAAAATTTTGTCCCCGAAATTTACGTACCTGGTATTTCAAAGAGTTGAGAATACCTTGCTTCCATCTTCCCTGTCATCATGATTTCTCCATTACTCATCTCTTGTATTTAAAATATCATTCTAGAATACAGCTTCAAAACAAGGGTTAATTGAACAAATTAACATATCACATAATATTCTGATATTGTGACGGACCAACAAATAAGCTTAGGTAGGACACACTAGCGAAGGATTTACTCATCTCTCCCCTCCTAGTTCTATTCCTCGATCTCCGCCAGAGACCATATCCCTAAGCTCTGATACCAACTGTGACGACCCCAAAATAGGTCCATTCCATCCGACCCATTCTGAGTCACCAAATACATGGTACAGAAAATAACTACAACTTTATTACAACAATTGTCGTACAAAATACAACAATACATATGCTGTGAGTTTGGATACAAATATATACCAACTGTGACTCATGTCCCAATCGTGGATAGCACGTCACAATGACGGTATAGTCAAAAACTGTTTTAGAAATTAGAATTTTATGGAAGTGCTCAAGGAAACCTTTGTACATGGGAGGCCATGCTTCTAGGTTATGATAGATATCATATGGCCACAGAATTATCCTCGGTTGACCCAATAGACCCTAAAGAAAAATGAGAAGATTACTATCATATTCTTTCCAATGGTGAGTCTTCTCTTGACTTATCATTATCTCCACTGTCTCAAATTGAGAATTACACTTCAAACAAACACCAAGATTATATAGGTAGTGCTCGTAAATATACTTAGCAAGTGGATGAGCACAACCCTGTCTTATGATGACACGAGGTTGTATGTCATTAGACATCTTGTATGATAGTGGCAAAATATCCTTCCAAGGTTCGGTTATTTCTCCTATATATATATATATATATATATATATATATATATATATATATATATATATATATATATAATATGGAGGTACAACGACCATATAACTTTTAAAGTTACACGATCTGCTCACGATCGTAGAGTAGTCACTCTACGATTTGTGAATTCACTTCTACGATCATGGAGTGAAATCACTTACGATCGTAGTAGAATCCGTGTAACTTTAAAAGTTACACTACTATTACTCCATTTTACCTATATATATATATATATATATATATATATATATATATATATATATATAGAGAGAGAGAGAGAGTCCTGTTCAATCTGGACGCCTTAGAATTTTATCCCGTCCCGATCTCTTTTTTTTTTTTTTTTAAAACAACAAAAAAAAATATTTAATATTTTATGGAATTGAAATTTTTTTCATAATAAAGTGTTTTGGGCGTGATTTGGGTACGTATAACAAAACATGGTGGTACAGTCTGTGTAAGACCCCGATTTTTTTTTAATAAAATGGAATTTCCTCTATTTATTATTTTGAAATAGTAAGGGTTGATTTGATTAATGTGGTTAGTTATGGGTAAAATGCGCAAATATTTCGAATAAGCAAGTGGTTATAAAATATTCATTATTGTTGGGGAATATTCGTTTGGTCGAATATTCGAATATTCAGAATATTAATCTGCAAGCTTAGCAGGTCTTTTAACCTATAACGGAAAGTGATTGGATGAAGCAAAAGACAAATATAAGTTGTTTATAAATAACGAGCGTAGTTATTAAGTTATTATCTTGTTGGAATACCCGTGGTTAAAAACACACTAATACGCTGTTGTTGAACAAGAAGCACACTATTGCACCAATTATTGATTCTTACGTAAGAAGGCACTACTCAATAATTGTTACGGTAATTCTTGCTCAAGATTTTATTTTATTGATTTAATAATTCACGCGTCGATATTTTTACCGTTGTTTCAATAAATTGTCATTACATAGTATTTTTCATTATCGAAGCAATAATTCATATTATCCTAATAATATTATTAGATAACATTATTGGCAATGTCTAGAAAGTTACGCTCAAGGAGAGGTTTGGTCACCTAATCAATTGGCGCAAGAAGAAGAGAAATTCTTATTGAAAGCCCCTTCTTCCTGGGAACTACCGGTTGCACAAGATCTTGTGATTCTACAATAATATTATTTGTGAATAATTAATTATTGATTTATATGATGAGGAAAATATTGATTTTATGTGGATATAGATGAAGAAAATTTTAATGTCACAATTGTTGAAAATTAATATTTTATCTTTTTCTGATAAAATAATTAATTTAAATATATTATTTTAATAATATATTAACGGTGATATTTTTATAATGAATGTGGGATATATGAGTATATGAGGAGGAAGAGTATTTTAACACATATTTTGTGTGTTGGTGAACACAATTATTGACCGAAATTTGATTATAGCCTGTAAAATCGCCCGTTTATGGATTTCGATTAATTTCTATTTGGAATTTGGAAAAACTTCCTTCTGCAAATTTGTAGATAATGGAATTTTCTATGGAAAGGCGTGAGTTTCGAATTTTTCTGATAAAAGAGCTATTTATTATGAATTATTTAAGTTTCGAAGCTCCGAAATAATTGATTTTTGAAAGTTTTAATTATGTTTTTTAAGAAAAATGTTTTTCAAATGTTAGTGGCCATCTTTAACATGTGCTTGGTGGCTGAAATTAGATTTCAAAGTGGGCGTAGGAATGTGTTTTGTAAATATTAATATTATATTAAATTTTCTGCTTTGGTGTTCTAAGCATTTTCCTATAAATAGGGTCTTGGGTTATAATTGAAAATCACACCGAAACTAAAGTTTTCTCTCTATATTATCGAGCGTATTCTTGTGAGTATTTTGAGTATACTTTGAGTATTGCTATACTTGCAAGTTCAAGTCATAGCCTTTATATCCGGTGTTTCAACTAAAATCTTTTCTTCTTCGAGGTAAGGGATGTTATTTTATTCGAAAATGATATTATTTCTTCAATATTATTATGCCGAATATTGGTTGGAAATTTTATCAAATTTGGAACTTTTTCATGATTTTGGTTACTTATTCATGAGTTACTATTCATGAGTTACTATTCACGAAGTTACTATTCATGCGAGTTACTATTTACGAGTTACTATTCATTAGAGTACTATTCATTCAAAGCGTGATGATGTTTTTTTGTGAAATTTCTATCTTTTGGTGCTTGAGTTACTATTCACATATACGACACTATTTACGATATATCTGACTATTCACGTATAATAAAATTTTTCATTTTCGTCTAAAATATCTATTATGGATACTAGCTTTGATTGTATCCATGTTTTGATCATTCTTGAATTTTACTCCACTCGATTACTTATGAAGTATTTTTGAACTTGGATTGTTTAAAATACTGAATCCTTAATATTTGTTCTTTTGTTTCACTAGATTCGCTTCTTTAAAATATTTTTCATCATCCTCACCCTAAATGATGATATTACTTGAATATTTTTGCTCTGCGAGTCTGCAAAGATGAACAGTGTTGAGATGAATATATACGATCGATTAATATCTTTGGCGTGGTGTGCAAAGATGAGCAGTGTTTAGATGAATACTGACCTCTTCGATGAATATCTTTGGCTTTGTAGTGCAAAGATGAATTGTAAGACCCAAATATTATAAATAAAGATGAATTTTCTATAATATTATTTTTGAATATTATGGAATAAATTTGATATAATGTTATAGTTGTGGGTAATATTTATAAATTTTGCAAAAAGTATGCAAGTTGTTATAAAATATTCGTTTGGGTGGGGAATATTCTTTTTGTTAGAGAATATTCGCATAACTACTCAATCATTGGTGGACCCCATTAATGTAATTATTGCTTGATTGAGAAAACGACAAAAATATTTTATAAAAATAACTTGGGGAGTATACTACCGTTAAAACTATTGAACTACCCGGTGGTAAAAGTATGCGATGTCTACGCGTGGTTGCATAGTAGCACCAGTATAGATTATTGATGCTTACGTGAGAAGTCACACTCACTATGCTCAATTATTCTTCTGAATTCTTTGATCATATCTCTTATATTATTGATTCAATTATTGTCACAAAGATTATCATACGTATAATATGTTATATTATTAATTGAGACGACAAGTTATAAATGATTAATAATTGTTGAAAGATTAAAAATGTGTTGATTAAAAATAAAATGATTTGTGGTAATATTTATTCAATCCTTAATGTATATAAAGAGTGTTATTATGAGGCGTTTGTGGTAAGTTTGATTATTTTATGGGGGGGCCCATATGTCATCATCTAAGAGTCTCTTTACACAATAGTAATTACCTTTGTGAATAGTAATTACCTTCACAATAAGTATTTACCTTCGTCAATAAGTAATTACCTTCGTCAATAAGTAATTACCCTTGAATAGTAATTACCTTCACAATAGTAATTACACCTTTACCGACGTCGAAACCACTTGTCGTTTCACATTACAAAGGCGTCGAACCACTTGTCGTTTCACATTACAAAAGGCCGAACCACTTGTCGTTTCACATTACAAAGGCGTCGAACCACTTTTCTTTTCACATCACCAACGCTGAGCCATTTGCCTTTTCACATGGTAGGTGCTAAGCTATAAATCTTCTATAAATAGAGGCCTAGTGCTTCATTATTTTCACGAATTCATTCAAGCTTTAGAGAGAAAGCAAGTATAGAGAGAATAGAGAAAGAAGAAGAGTATTTTGTTACTTACACTACTGCAGATTTAATCTCCTACCAAAAGTAAGGGGTGTTATTCTTTCTTATTCATGAAGAGAATCTGTTGTTATTCCATTGCTTATTATTCTGTTGGAATAACTTTCGTCTGTACGCCGCTTTACCCTATACTTGGTGACATTCTTCTATTATTACTCATTGGAACATCCAAAGTAATGCGTTTTACGCCTCTGGGACCGGTTCCATTCTTTATTATTATTCTGTTGGAACATCCATCATGTGTTTTACACCGACACGGTTTCGCTCTTTATTATTATTCATTGGAACATCCACATACGTGTGTTTTACATCTAACTGGTTCCGCTCTATTATTATTATTCTGTTGGAACATCCTGTCATGCATTTTACGCCGACCGGTTCCGATATTTATTATTCTGTTGGAATAACTCCTGCAAGGCGGTCTATCGCATGCATGGTGATTTCTTTTGTTATTCCATTCTTTATTATACCCATTGGTTAAAACTTTGACTTCTATACTCCATGAAATTAGTGGAATATCCTTGATATTTGCGTTTCATCCAAAGATCTTTTCATGGAAATATTCTTCCGATCATTCTTGAATTTTACTCTACAAAAAAAAGATCATGTTGATAATTTGGACGTTAATAATTCCTAGATAAATTAATTCTTGAACTTGTTTTATTGAATTCTTATATCATTGTCATCATCCTCATGTTTATATTATGTTGAAAGTCATCTCATGGCACCAGTAGTGCATAGATGGACTTGGTATGATTATGACCAGAGACTATTCTTGGTGTAATCATGACCGTAATGTTACAAATAATGTGGTAAAAATCCTCGATGGGTCTGTAGTGCATTGATGGGCGATTGTTGGCATGATCATGACCATTAATGAATACACAACTATTCTTGGTCAGTAAAGTGCATGAATAATTATGGTCGTGATACTAAAGAATATCCTTGGTCGTAGTGCGGGGTGATTCGATGATGTGGAATATTTATTAAAGTTTGAGTCTCAAATTTATAACAATGATAAAAACCTTTTAAATCATAAAAGATAGTAGATTTTATTTTCTACTTGACTCTTTTAATGGATTTCTTGTTCAACTGCTGATTAAACTTGATGTTTATTATATTTTATCGCTTTAACACTTGTTGAAGGCTATTGATAATTTATTTTGCATTATCTTAGTCATAATATTTCTTCTTGGGCTAGTTGAGCTCACCTTTTCTTTCACCGTTTCTTCAGAAATGAGAACATAAATTTGAGACGAGTCGGAGCGGAGTAATGGTCCGTAGGATAGCATTAGTAGTCCCTCACTATTCTACGTGAAATAGTGTGATAATAATTATAATGAGGACTCCTTTTGAGTTTGTATAATATCTAGTAGACAATATTTGTATTCAAACTCACAGCTTATATGTCGTATTGTACACCTACAGTTATATTAGTAAGTTGTATTTAAATTACATACTATGTATCCGACTACCCAAGATGGGTGATGTATACCTAATTTTGGGGGCGTCACATGAATATTTGATTCCAGATATATATTGATTGATGTTACAGGGATAAAATATCGACGAAGAACTTTTAAATTCATATATAGAAGATAGTAGTTGCATTCTCTACTTAACTCTTCTAATGAATTGTTGTTTCCATTATTCATTGTTGATTTAAAAGCCGTTGTCTATTGTATTCTATTAGATTTTTCCTCGTTGAAGACTAACGATAATTTGTTGTATATTATCTTAGTCATAATATTCTTTATTGGGCTAGTTGAGCTCACCCTTTTCCTTTTTGTTCCATTTTTCTTCTAAGGCGAGAATGTAGCGAGTCTTAGTCGGGGTATGGAATGAAGGTTCTAGGAGAGTTGTTTAGTAGTCCTCACCATTTTGTAAAATAATGTATAAATAATTGTGATGAGGATTTATTTGGGTATGGATATTGTCAGATGGCAATATCCGTATTTAAACTCACAGTTTATATGTTGTAATAATAAAGGTCTAGTTATTTACATGCCATGTATTTGGCAACTCGAGAATGGGTTGGATGGAATGGACCTATTTTGGGGCGTCCACGGTTGGTATCGAGCTTAGGGATATGATCTCTGGCGGAGATCGGGGAATAGAACTAGGAGGGAGAGGCGAGTAAATCCTTCGCTAAAGTGTCCTACCCAAGCTTATTTGTTAGTTGGTTAAGATATAGGGATATTATGTGATATATTGATTTCTTTAATTAACCCTTGTTTTATGACAAAGATTTTGAATGTCGATTTGAGAATATTAACAAAGGAGTAAATGAGAACGTGGAGACGCCTTTGTACTCACCAACGAGAGAACGTGCAACAGTCAGTGGCAATGTACCTCCCGTGAACAACACCACCGAAAGAGATGATGAACGAGGGGATGTTTAGAAGCTTTTTGCGCTTCATGCAAAATCGATTTGAGGAGACTCGTGTTCAAAAATAGGAGGAAATGATAGCAATTCACGGTGGTCACAACCAAGCAGTTCAAAGAGTTGGGACCACCGTAATTCGGGAATGCTTAGGATCGATTAAAGCGCGAGGCGTGGGTCAAAACAAATTACCAAAATATTCGATGTCTCTTGGGTTGCGGAGAAACGTAAAGTTCCATTCGCTACTTTATGTTCCGTAATCGAGGCCGATTCTTGGTGGAATCGTGAAGCGCACTCTATCCAACGTGACTCAAAGCGTGTCACGGGAGACGCGTTTGAAATAAATTCAATGACAAGTACTTCCACGAAAGTATTCGTCATACGAAGGAAGTGGAGTTTATTAGACTGAGCAGTAATAACACGGCGGTTGTCTCAAAGACGAGGCAAAAGTTCGCGAGTTATCGTGTTTGCACCTCATTTGGTGGAGAATGAGGAACGTATGACACCGGATGTTTAGAGAGGTTTGAAACCCCAGATACGTCGAAGATCTCATTTCTCATAAATTTTCTCTATTCGGATGTTGTCAATGGGGCTCGCTTGTTAGAGTGAGATAACGAGTACGCTCAACCGAGGGACCATAACCGTGGATCATATCAAGAGATAGCGATCATCGAATAACGATAACCAATGGAGAAAGAAGAATACGGACAAAGGTAGTAACCACTCTCTGGGTAATCGTGGCCATGAAAATAGAAGAAGCGGGTTGGGAGGAGATTTTAAAAGAGGAGATTCAACAACGACCATGTAAGACGCGTCGCGTCACAAAGCAAAGAATCGGTTCCAGGAGGAGAAAGACCACCGGTCATTATGTTACAAATGCGGAAAGAGGGACATATCATTAACCGCCACAACAGCTTAAGGTATGCTATAATTGTGGAAAAGAAGGACATATCGCTCGAGTTTTATGACGATCAAAAACCGTCCAGTAGAGAATGGTGACTTAAAAGGATGTCCTGGAAAAGTCAAAGTCAATTCTGGAAGAGCGTTTGTCGTGACCGGTCAAAATGCGAGTAACGAAACGAAGGTTACGACGTTAGTTAATTATAAATTCTTCGAAGTTTATACCTTACTAGATACCTAGGTTTCTACATTCTTTTATCTCTTTGCTTATGGCCAACGTTTGAACTTGACTACGGAGAAATTAGACTTTGGCCTATTTATGGAGACTCCGTTAGAGAAACTTTCATTACATCCGTTGTTTAGAAATCTTGCTTGATTCAGGTTAGCACTATCACATTACCCGTTAACCTTATTTCCATAGAGATATTTGCTTTTGATGTGATTTTAAGGTTAACTACTCATCATGCCGAAATTGATTACTTTCGTAAGGTTGTTAGTTTTCATATTCCTAAGCAACTCATTATTCAATTCAAGCAATCAAACCATTGTAGTCAAACATTTTCATATCAAGCCATGAAGTCATTCGTTTATTACGGATGTCGAGTTTTCTTAGTCCATGTTATGGATTTGAATAAAGACACGTCCGATTTGAATAATATTCTGTTGTTGTTATTGATTTTTCCTGACGTATTTCAAAGAATTTCTTGGCTTACTCCAAAGCTCGATATTAAATTTTGTATCGACTTTGAACCCGGTACAAAACTCATTTCTAAAATCTCATATCGAATGGCTCTATTGAACTTCGAGTTAAAAATTCAACTATAGAATTTGGTACCGAGCCTTTATCTAGTGACTTCCTTTGTGGAATGCAATCAAGCCGGATTTTCCGTAGGGACACCATATTCATGCGATAAGAAAGCGTAGTGTCATCAGAACGTCATATCCAAGGTTGGGATATGAGTTACAGATTGAGAACAACCTAAATTCGGTCAATCGAAATACGTAGCTTTCTAGGCTTAGTTGGTTATTATCGGAGATTCATTGAAGGATATTCTCGAATCGCTATTCCATTAACGCAAATGACTCGTAGAGATATACAAAATTCGAATGGAGCAAGGAATGTGGGAAGAGCTTGAAAGAACTCAAGAGGAGACTCATTTCAAAGACATGTTCGACCATGCCATCTTGGAAAAGCGAACGTGGTAGTGGACGTGTTGAGTGGTAGAAGATCGTGATATAGAACGAGTGACGATATTGTCAAAGACTAATTTCGTATAATTTACAAATAATAGAGATGGAAATGAAAACTCTAGGTACCCACGTGATGATATACTGAGTATAATCGACTTTAATCGATAAAGTTAAAGTCATTTAAGCTACACACCGAGTTGATGAATTTGAAGAAGGAGGTGCGAAGTTGTTATTTCAAAAGCACGAGAATCGGTGAGGTGAGGAAAGCTCAAACCTTCGATTTATTAATCCATTTGAAATTCTCGATCGAATAGGAATTGTGGCCTATAGACTCGTTTTACCGCCAAGTATGGCGTGTTCATAACGTTTTTCACGTATCGATGTTACGTAAATATGTGGACGACCTAACCACGCTATTGAAGTTAGAACCCAGGACGAGATAATAGAAGACTTAACGTGCGAGGAGGTACCGTCAAGATCTTGGATAGAAAAGAACATGTCCCATGCATGGGGTTATACCACAAGTTAAAGTTTTGTAGTGAAACCATGCTTTCGGTGGAAATGACCGGGGAGTTGGAAACGAAAATGAAAGCGAGGTATTCTCATCTTTTCGAAACACCAGGTACGTACGTCAATTTCGAGGACGAAATTTCATAAGGAGGGGAGGTTGTAAGACCCCAAATTTTTTTTAAATAAAATGGAATTTCCTCTATTTATTATTTTGAAATAGTAAGGGTTGATTTGATTAATGTGGTTAGTTTTGGGTAAAATGCGCAAATATTTCGAATAAGCAAGTGGTTATAAAATATTCATTATTATTAGGGGAATATTCGTTTGGTCGTGGAATATTCGTCTTTGTCGGGAATATTAAATGCATTTACCAATAGTCTTTTGTGGGGCCCCATAACTGAAAAAGTGATTGGATGAAGAAAATGACAAATATAAGTTGTTTATAAATAATTACGTAGTTGTTATCTTTAATATCATTGGAATAACCCATGGTTAAAACACACTAATACACGTTGTTGACAAGAAGACACACAGGTATGCACCAATTATTGATTCTTACGTGAAGGCACTACTCAATAATTGTTACACAGAATTATCGCTCAAGATTTTATTTTATTGATTCAATAATTGTTGCGTTGATATTTTTACCGTTGTTTCAATAAATTGTCATTACACAATTTTTCCATTATCGAAGCAATAATTCATATTATCCGAATAATATTATTAGATAACATTATTGGCAATGTCTAGAAAGTTATGTCTAAGGAGAGGTTTGGTCACCTAATTGCATTACCAAGAAGAGAGAAATTCTTATTGAAAGCCCTCTTTTCCAGAAGCGGCACGGTTGCAAGATCTTGTGATTCTGTAATATTATTTGTGAATAATTAATTATTGATTTATATGATGAGGAAAATATTGATTTTATGTGGATATAGATGGAGAAAATTTTTAATGTGACAATTGTTGAAAATTAATATTTTATCTTTTTCTCGATAAAATAATTCATTTAAATATATTATTTTAATAATATATTAACTATGATATTTTTTATAATGAATGTGGGATATATGACTATATGAGGAGGAATAGTATTTTTGTGGCATTAAATGTTTAACACATATTTTGTGTGTTGGTGAACACAATTATCGATCAAATTTGATTATAAATTGTAAAATCGCTTGGTTTGTGGATTTCGGTTAATTTACTTTTGAATTTGGAAAACTTCCTTCACGTAAAGTTGTAGATAATGGAATTTCCTATGAAAAGTGGCGTGTTTTGAATTTTTCAGATAAAAGAGTTATTTATTATGAATTATTTAAGTTCAAGCTCAAAATAATTGATTTTTGGAAGTTTTAATTATGTTTTTAAGAATAACGTTTTTCAAATGTTGGTGGCCATCTTTAACATGTGCTTGGTGGTCAAATCAGATTTCAAAGTGGGCGTAGGAATGTGTTTTGTAAATATTAATATTATATTAAATTTTCTGCTTTGGTGTTCTAAGATTTTCCTATAAATAGGTGCTTGGGTTAGAATTGAAAATCACAATTTAAATCAAGTTTTCTCTCTATATTATCGGCGTATTCTTGTGAGTATTTTGAGTATACTTTGAGTATTGCTATACGGTTGCAAGTTCAAGTCATAGCCTATATCCTGTGTTTAACTAGAAGTCTTGTCTTTCGAGGTAAGGGATGTTATTTTATTCGAAAATGATATTTTTTTCTTCAATATCATTATCTTGAAATATTGGTTGAAATTTTTATCAAATTTGGAACTTTTTCACGATTTCTTATTTACTATTTATGAGTTACTATTCACGAGTTACTATTCACGAAGCATGATGATGTTTTTTTTGTGAAATATCTATGTTTTGGTGTCGAGTTACTTATTCACGATAACGACACTATTCATTATCTGACACTATTCATGAATACGGCACTATTCACAAAGTAAAATAAAATTTTTAATTTTTCGTCCAAAATATCTATTATGGATACTAGCTTTGATTGTATCCATGTTTTGATCATTCTTGAATTTTACTCCACTCGATTACTTATGAAGTATTTTTGAACTTGGATTGTTTAAAAATACGAATCCTTAATATTGTTCTTTGTTTCACCGGATTCGCTTCCTTTAAAATATTTTTCATCATCCTCGGTCCTAAATGATGATATTACTTGAATATCTTTGGCTCCAGTAGTGCAAAAGATGAACAGTGTTGAGATGAATATAATAATTTAATCGATTAATATCTTTGGTTCAGTAGTGCAAAGATGAACAGTGTTTAGATGAACATGACTAATCGATGAATATCTTTGGCAGATGGTGCAAAGATGAATATTTGATTCCGGATATATATTGATTGATGTTACGAGGATAAAATATCGACGATGAACTTTTAAATTCATATATAGAAGATAGTTGTTTGCATTCTCTACTTAACTCTTCTAATGAATTGTTGTTTCGTTACGCATTGTTGATTTAAAACCGGTCAGTCTATCAGATTCTATTAGATTTTTCCTCATTGAAGACTAACGATAATTTGTTGTATATTATCTTAGTCATAATATTCTTTACTTGGTCTAGTTGAGCTCACCCTTTTCCTTTTTTGTTCCATTTTTCTTCTCGTGAGAGCGAGAATGTAGCGAATCTTAGTCGGGGTATGGAATGAAGGTTCTGTAGAGAGTTGTTTAGTAGTCTTCACCATTTTGTAAAATAATGTATAAATAATTGTGATGAAGATTTATTTGGGTATGGATATTGTTTAGATGGCAATATCTCAGAAGACCTTTTAATTTTATGAAATAAAAGTATTCAATTTTTTAATTACTATTCATGAGTTACTATTCACGATTACTATTCACGAGTTACTATTCACGAGTACTATTCATGAAGCATGATAATTTTTTTTTCGTAGAAAGCATTACTCAATAATTGTTACAGTAATTCTTCGCTCAATATTTTATTTTATTGATTCAATAATTTACTACGTTGATATTTTATATTATTGTTGTTTCAATAATTGTCACGTAGACAATTTTTTCTATTATCTGAGCAATAATTCATATTATCCTAATAATATTATTGGATAACATTATTGGCAATGCCTAGAAAGTTCTGCTCTGGGAGAGGTTTGGTCACCTAATCAAGGCCAAGTGAAGGAGAAATTCTTATTGAAAAGCCCCTCTTTCACGAACCTGCCTGGTTGTTAATATTGTGATTATGTAATATTATTTGTGAATAATTAATTATTGATTTTTATGATGAGGAAAATATCTATTTTATATGGACATAGATGGAGAAAATTTTTAATGTGACAATTGTTGAAAATTGAAATTTTATCTTTTTCGATAAAATAATTCATTTAAATATATTATTATATTTTAATAATATAATAATGGTGATATTTTTACAACGAATGTGGGATATATGAGTATATATGAGGAGGAAGAATATTTTTGTTACAATAAATGTTTAAAACATGTTAAACATGCTCATGCGACCCTGCTTCTTGATCGAAATTTGATTATAAAATCGTAAAATCGTCCGTTTGTGGATTTCGGTCAATTTTTGTTTGGAATTCGGAAAAACTTTCTTCTGTAAAGTTGTAGAAATTGAATTTCCTATAAAAACTCATGAGATTCAAATTTTCCGACAAAAGGGCTATTTATTATGAATTATTGAAGTTCCTGATTAATTAATTATTATTTTTTGGAGTTTTAAATTAATTAATTATGAAAAACGTTTTTGTAAGTTTCAGTAAGGTGAGATACTTGTGTTGCTGAAGTTTGAACAAAAAAAGTGGGAGAGGAATTCAAATTTATTATATTAATAATTTATTAAATTTTCGCTTTGCTTTGTTCTAAAGCATTTTCCTATAAATAGGGTGCTTAGGTTAGAATTGAAAATCACACCGTAAACCTGAAGTTTTCTCTCTCTATATTATCGGCGTATTCTTTTGAGTATTTTGAGTATACTTTGAGTGTTGCTATACTTGTGCAAGTTCGCTCAAATAAGTTATTCTAATTAAAAGATCGCTTTTGAGGTAAGTGATAGTAAGTGGATTTTAAGGGTTATTATGTTTTTAGTTTTGAAATTTTTTTAAACCTTCAAAAATTTTGGAAAAATTTAAAATGATAATTTGATGAGTTTTATATATTGTGTCCAAAATGGCGATTTTTGGATGTATAGATTGAGAGTTATGAATTTTATGAGAAAAGACTATTTTAAAAGTAACCGCTATAACTCCTTTGTGATTAACTCCACAATTGATGAAATTTTTATTGGGAGTACATCTATATAATATCAGTATACTGTGTAAATTTCAGAATTGTTGGATAAAAGTATAATTTATGATAAATGTTTAAATATTCGATGGTTGTTGGCCATGTGAAAAATAGTAAATGAATTTTAAAAATTCGAGAAAATATATATTTAATATGGAACTATATTCTACTAAATCCCAGAAAAGAAATATTTTTTGAACCGATTTGGTATTTTCATGAAAATGTTCTAGTTATGAGTAAATGAATTAAATATGTTATGTGAAGTAAGAAAATTATAAAATATGATTTATTGGCTTGAGAATCATATATGAGGTATATGCAGATTTTTATGAGGGTTTTGGTTAATGATGATGAAATCTTATGAGTTTGGCATTTTTAGATGATTAAATGCATTAATTATTAAAGTGTAAATAATTGGATTAAATTATTTATAAGTTTAAGAAATGATTAAAATATTATTATAATATTAATAATATTAGATTATGAGATTTCTAAGTGATTTATAACATTTGGATTAAGGTGTTATAAATATGGATATGAATTTTATTATGAAACTTTATCTTTTCGTGTCGAGGTTACTTACGCATCGTGATACTAAGACTATGTATTTAATACGTGAGTACTATTCACGACAAAATGGTTTTTTCTTTGACCAAATTATCGTTGATTTATGAATCTTACTCTTGAAATTAAAACTATGTTTTGATTATATTGTTTTTATATAACATTCTTATAACCCTAATGATAATATTTCTCTTTGACTTGAGTGTAAAGATGGGTAGATTATTGGTATGATCGTGACTATAGGTTCTCTTTGGCCAGTAGTGCAAAAGTTGAATTGTTGACTAGTATGATCATGACCATTGAATTTACAATTGAATATTTTTAGCTTAAGTGCAAAGTGAATCGATCAACATAGTTATAATTATTGTTATATAACTTCCTCGAAATGATTATGTATTTCTTTGATATATGAATATCTTTGGCTCAGTAGTGCAAATATGACTTGTTGATGAATATCTTAGCTTTTGTAGTGCAAAGATGAATTATTGATGAATATCTTTGGCTCGTAATGCAAAGATGACTTTGTTGTTGAATATCTTTGTACCAGTAGTGCAAAGATGAATTATTAATGAATATCTTTGGCTCGTGAATGCAAAGATGACTGTTGTTGAATATCTTTAGCACATGGTAAAAGATGAATCTGTTGATGAATATCTTTGGCCCGTGGTGCAAAGATGAATTTATTAGTATGATTATGAGCAGAACGTGATTTGGTATAACCATGATATTTGATGTTTCGTAAAGACAGGTGATGAAAATTATCTTCGTCCGGATGAGAAGAGGCATTTAGAATCACAATTATGATTATGAGTTATTCATATGATTGTGGAAAGGAAATTGCTGATTGATGTTACGAGGGATAAAATATTGTTGGTGGACTTTTAACGTGGAGAAGACAATAGACTTTATAGTCTATTCGACTCTTTAATGGATTGCTTCGTTCATTTGCAACTATGGTTTGAAAAGTTTTATCATCTACCATATGTTCTAAATCTCCGATTTATTATTGATGAAGACTATTAATAATTTATGTATCTTTAGTTATAATATTCTTTCTATCGAGCTAGTTGTGCTCACCCTTTTGTTTCATAATTTCTTTCGTGTAATAAAAGTGTAGCATTTGGGTCGAGCGGGGATAATGAGGGAATAGAATGGTGGTTTATAGATGTTGAGGGTGAGGTGAATTTAACTTGGAAGGGTGTTTTGCCACTTATCATACAAGATGTCTAATGACATACAAACTCGTGTTATCATAAGACATGGTTGTGCTCATCCACTTGTCGAGTATATTTACAAGCACTACCTATATAATCTTGGTGTTTGTTTGGAGTATAATACCCAATTAGAGATGAGAGATAATGATATGTCGAGAGAAGACTCACCATTGGGAAGAATATGATAGTAATCTTCTCGTTTTTCTTTGGGGTCTATTAGATTGACCAAGGATAATTACTGGCCATATATGATATCTACCATAACCTAAAAGCATGGCCTCCCATGTATACGAAGGTTTCCTTGAGCACTTTCCAAAGATTCTAATTTCTAAAACAGCAGTTTTTGACTATACCTTTATGTAAGGTGTCATTGTGACGTCTTACAGCTTGGTATATATTTGTATCCAAACTCATAAAGATATGTGTTGTATTATTTTGTACGATTATTGTTGTAATAAAGTTGTAGTTGTTTTTCACCCTATATTTGGCGACTCAGAATGGGGTCGATGGAATGGACCGCGACGCGCCCCAAAATTGTGGTATACGCCACCCATCTTGGGTCGCCACTTACATGGTACATAAATTCAAATACAACTTACTAATATAAACTGTCGTGTACAATACGACATAAACTGTGAGTTTGAATACAAATATTGTCTACTAGATATTATACAAACTCAAAAGGAGTCCTCATTACAACTATTATCACACTATTTCACGCAATAGAGGAGGACTACTAATGCTATCCTCCTCGACCATTACTTCGTTCCTCGACTCGTCCCCAACCTATGTTCTCATTTCAAGAGAAACGGTGAAAAGAAAGGGTGAGCTCAACTAGCCCAAGAAGAAATATTATGACTAAGATAATGCGAATAAATTATCATTAGCCTTCAACAAAGGTTAAACCGATAAAATACAATAGACAACCAGTTTAACTCATAGCTGGAATAAGCAATCCATTAAAAGAGTCAAGTAGAGAATAAAGTCTACTATCTTTTAGGTTTTAAAAGGTTTTCATCAATTTTTATCATTTGAGACTACTTAATAATAAACCACCACATCTAATCATCCATGCATTACACTATCAAGGATTTTCATCAAATTATCAATGGTCATGACTATACCGAATCACCCTCGGTCATAATCATACCAAAACTATCCATCATCGCATTATGTGCCACCGAGGACTTTTGTCACATCATTTATATCAAGTCATGATTATACCGAATGATCCCTCGGTCATAATCATACTAAGTTCATCTATGCCGTAAGCCAAAAGATAACATAATATAACATGAGGATGATGACAATGACATAGTAATTCAATAAAACAAGTTCAAGAATTATTTAATCCATGAATTATTAACGTCCAAATTGTCAACATGATCTTTGTTTAGAGAGTAAAATTCAAGAATGATCGGAAGAATATTTCTATGAAAGATATCTTTGGATGAAACGCAAATATCAAGGATATTCTACTAATTTCATGGAGTATAGAAGTCAAAGTTTTAACCAACCGTATAATAAAGAATGGAATAACAAAAGAAATCACCATGCATACTGGTGATTGCGATGTATTAAAGTTATTCCAATGTAATAATAATAACGGACCAAACCAGTCAAATTGAAATTCACACCGATGAGGATGATCCAACAGAATAATAAATGAATAATAAACAATGGAACCCGAGTCCGGTGTAAACACACAGATGTGATATTCCAACGAGAATAATAAATGTGGAATAATAAACAATGGAACTGTGTCCCGGTGTAAAACACATGACGTGATATTCCAATGTAATAATAAAGAATGGAATAATGTAAGAAGATCACCAAGTATAGGGGATTCCACAGATCAAAGGTTATTCCAACAGTAATAATAAGCAATGGAATAACATAAGGATTTCACCAAGTATAGGGTATGCTGATACATGAGGTTATGTATAGGGTATGCCACTTTTACAAGTTATTCCAACGAATGATAATGAATGGAATAATGTAAGTTCTCTTCAAGAAGAAAGAATAACACCCTCTTAGTAAAAGAACCTAATATAGAAGTAGTGAAGTAAGCGTATACTCTTATTCTTTCTATAATTTTCTCTATAACTTCTTTCTATAATTTCTCTCTCTGAGTTTCAAATGAATTAAGAAAATAATGAAGGAATGAGCTTTCTATTTATAGGAAAATGGAATGCATAAGAATTAATCCATAACTATCTGTCATTGATTTACTTTAATCTGACTATCCATATTTAAAGAAAAATCTTTTAAATAAAATATAATATATTCTATTTATATAAAAACATTTTACTATGCAAACACTATACAAAAAATACTATGCTATGCAAAACACTATGCAACACTATGCATAATAAAATATAATATATTCTATTTATAGAATAACTTTAATAAAGTATTCTATTTTATATAAAAGATGTTTACATTTTTATTACGTTAATAATAATGAATAAAACAAAACGTCATTATCGCTATAATAATTCATATTATTAATCGACAATAATGGAATCAAACTGAGTGACTTCTCACATAAAGCATCAATAATCAATACCGGTGTCTGCTCTTGTGCAACCACACACGACATCGCATTTTTACTACCAAGTAGTTCAACAAGATCAATGGTAAAACTTCCGTAGTTATTTCAATAAAATATTTTTTATCGCTTTCTCAATCCGACAATAATTACATTGCTAGGGTCCACCAATGATTGAGTCATTGCATCTAATATTCCCCGCTAAACCGAATATTCCCCGACCAATCGAATATAATATAACCACTTGCGTACTTTGCAAAATTTATAAATACTACCCACAACTATAATATTATCTCAAATTCACACCATAATATTAAAAATTATTTCGACAAAATTTAAATCTTTATTGATAAAATCTGGGGTCTCATACTGGACCTATTTCTGGGGCGTCACATTTGGTATCGAGTTTAGGATATGATCTCCGGAGATCGGGATTAGAACTGGGAGGGAGAGATGAGTAAATCCTTCATCGCATCAATTTGGTGTATGATCTCCTACCTAAGCTTATTTGTTGATGGTCACCATAATATCGGGATATTATGTGATATATTAATTTGTTAAATTAACCTTGTTTTGAAGTCGTATTCTAGAATGATATCCAAAATACGGGAGATGAAAGAATGGAGAAATCATGATGATGGGGAGATAGAATCCGAAATGAAAAATAAGGTATTCTCAACTCTTTGAAATACCAGTGCACGAATTTCGGGGACGAAATTTCATAAAGAGGGAGATTGTAAGACCCCCGAATTTTATGAAATAAAAGTATTCAATTTTTTTAATTACTATTCATGGAGTTATTATTCATGATTATTATTCACGAAAGCCATTATTATTCGCAGTTACTATTCACGAAGTTATTATTCACGAGTACTATTCGATGAAGCATGATAATTTTTTTTCGTAAGAAGGCATTACTCAATAATTGTTACACATGTAATTACTTTCGCTCAATATTTTATTTTATTGATTCAATAATTGCTACGTTGATATTTTATATTATTGTTGTTTCAATAATTGTCACGTTGTTTCAAGATATTTTTCCATTATCTGAGCAATAATTCATATTATCCTAATAATATTATTGGATAACATTATTGGCAATGCCTAGAAAGTTCTGTCTCAGGAGAGAGAGGTTTGGTCACCTAATTGCGCGCCAAAGAAGAGAAATTCTTATCGAAAAGCCCCTTTCCCTGAACCGCACTCATTGTTAATATCAGTGATTATGTAATATTATTTGTGAATAATTAATTATTGATTTTTATGATGAGGAAAATATCTATTTTATATGGACATAGATGGAGAAAATTTTTAATGTGACAATTGTTGAAAATTGAAATTTTATCTTTTTCTGATAAAATAATTCATTTAAATATATTATTATATTTTAATAATATAATAATGGTGATATTTTTACAACGAATGTGGGATATATGAGTATATGAGGAGGAAGAATATTTTTGTTACAATAAATGTTTAAAACATGTTAAACATGCTCATGGACCCCTGCTTTCGAATTGAAATTTGATTATAGACTGTAAAATCGTCCGTTTGTGGATTTCGGTCAATTTTTGTTTGGAATTCGGAAAAACTTTCTTCTGTAAAGTTGTAGAGAATTGAATTTCCTATAAAAACTCGCGAGATTCGAATTTTCTGACAAAAGGGCTATTTATTATGAATTATTGAAGTTCCGGATTAATTAATTATTATTTTTTTGGAGTTTTAAATTAATTAATTATGAAAAACGTTTTTTGTAAGTTTTGTAAGGTGAGATACTTGTGTTGCTGAAGTTTGAACAAAAAAAGTGGGCGTAGAAATTCAAATTTATTATATTAATAATTTATTAAATTTTCTCGTTGGTGTTACAAGTATTTTCCTATAAATAGGGTGCTTAGGTTAGAATTGAAAATCACACCAGAAACTCAAGTTTTCTCTCTATATTATCGAGTGTATTCTTGTGAGTATTTTGAGTATACTTTGAGTGTTGCTATACTATGCAAGTTCGCTTCAAATAAGTATTCTAATTAAAGAATCTTTTTTTGAGGTAAGGGATAAGTAAGGGATTTTAAGTGGTTATTATGTTTTTAGTTTTGAAATTTTTTGAACCTTCAAAATTCTGGAAAAATTTGAAATGATAATTTGATGAGTTTTATATATTGTGTCCAAAATGGCGATTTTTGGATGTATAGATTGAGAGTTATGAATTTTATGAGAAAAGACTATTTTAAAAGTAACCGCTTATAACTCCTTGTGATTAACTCCAAAATTGATGAAATTTTTATTGGGAGTACATCTATATAATATCAGTATACCGTAAATTTCAGAATTGTTGGATAAAAGTATAATTTATGATAAATGTTTAAATATTCGATGGTGTTGGCCATGTGAAAAATAGTAAATGAATTTTAAAATTTCTGAGAAAATATATATTTAATATGGAACTATATTCTACTAAATCCTAGAAAAGAAATATTTTTGGAACTGATTTGGTATTTTTCATGAAAATGTTCTAGTTATGAGTAAATGAATTAAATATGTTATGTGAAGTAAGAAAATTATAAAATATGATTTATTGGGTTTGAGAATCATATATGAGGTATATATGCAGATTTTTATGAGGGTTTTGGTTAATGATGATGAAATCTTATGAGTTTGGCATTTTTAGATGATTAAATGCATTAGTTATTAAAGTGTAAATAATTGGATTAAATTATTTATAAGTTTAAGAAATGATTAAAATATTATTATAATATTAATAATATTAGATTATGAGATTTCTAAGTGATTTATAACATTTGGATTAAGGTGTTATAAATATGGATATGAATTTTATTATGAAACTTTATCTTTTCGTGTCGAGAGTTACTTACGCACGATATACTGATTTCGTATTTAATATCGGGTACTATTCACTTACAAATTGGTTTCTTCTTTCACCAAATTATCGTTGATTTATGAATCTTACTTTTGAAATTAAAACTATGTTTTGATTATATTGTTTTTATATAACATTCTTATAACCCTAATGATAATATTTCTCTTTGACTTGAGTGTAAAGATGGGTAGATTATTGGTATGATCGTGACTATAGGTTCTCTTTGGCCGAGAGTGCAAAAGTTGAATTGTTGACCGTATGATCATGCTTACCATTGAATTTACAATTGAATATTTTTAAATTAAGTGCAAAGGTGAATTGATCAACACGGTTATAATTATTGTTATATAACTTCCGAAATGATTATGATTTCTTTGATATATGAATATCTTTGGCTCAGTAGTGCAAAGATAACTTGTTGATGAATATCTTAGCTTTTGTAGAAGGTGCAAAGATGAATTATCGATGAATATCTTTTGCTCAGAATGCAAAGATGACCGTTGTTGAATATCTTTACCAGAAGGCAAAGATGAATTATTGATGAATATCTTTGGCTCGTAATGCAAAGATGACTCATTGTTGAATATCTTTAGCCCAGTAGTGTAAAGATGAATGTTGATGAATATCTTTGGCCGTGGTGCAAAAGATGAATTTATTAGTATGATTATGAATCAGAACTGTGATTTGGTATAACCATGATATTTGATGTTTCAAAAGACAAAGTGATGAAAATTATCTTCGTTCCGGATGAGAAGAGGAATTTAGAATCACAATTATGATTATGAAGTTATTCATATGATTGTGGAAAGGAATCGTTGATTGATGTTACAGGATAAAATATTGTTGGTGGATCGTTAACGTGGAAGATAATGTACTTTTATAGTCTATTCGACTCTTTTAATGGATCGCTTCGTTCACACCGCAACTATGGTTGAAAAGTTTTATCATCTACCATATGTTCTAAATCTCGATTTATTATTGATGAAGACTATTGATAATTTATGTATCTTTAGTTATAATATTCTTTATCGAGCTAGTTGTCAGGTTTCACCCTTTTGTTTCACAATTCCTTTCGTAATAAAAGTGTAGTCGGGTCGAAAGCGGGGATAAAGCGAGGAAATAGAATGGTGGTTTATAGATGTTGAGGTGAGGTGAATTTAACTTGAAAGGGTGTTTTGCCACTATCATACAAGATGTCTAATGACATACAAACTCGTGTTATCATAAGACACGGTTGTGCTCATCCACTTGTCGAGTATATTTACAATCACTACCTATATAATCTTGGTGTTTGTTTGGAGTATAATACCCAATTAGAGACAAAGGAGATAATGATATGTCAAGAGAAGACTCACCATCGGGAAGAATATGATAAGAATCTTCTCGCTTTTCTTTGGGGTCTATTAGGGTCAACCAAGGATAATTCTCGGCCATATGATATCTACCATAACCTAAAAGCATGGCCTCCCATGTATGCGAAGGTTTCCTTGAGCACTTTCCAAAGATTCTAATTTCTAAAACAGTTTTTGACTATACCTTTATGTAAGGTGTCATCAGACGTGCATACAACAGGTATATATTTGTATCCAAACTCATAGCATATGTGTTGTTGTATTTTACCTGACAATTGTTGTAATAAAGTTGTAGTTGTTTTTCGTACCATATATTTGGCGACTCAGAATGGGTTGGATGGAATGGACCTATTTTGGGGTCGTTACAATATCTGTATTTAAACTCAAAGTTTATATGTTGTAATAATAAAGGTCTAGTTATTTCTGTACCATGTATTTGGCGACTCAGAATGAGTTGGATGGAATGGACCTATTTTGGGGGCGTCACAGTCTGGGCCTGTACCACCATTTTTTGGTATAGGTATTCAAATCACCCCCAAAACACTTTATTATGAAAAAATTTCAGTTCCATAACATATTAAATATATTTTTTAGTTATTTTAAATTTAAAAATTTGAGTCTTTTTGATCGTGTCCGGAGTCCTGACCGATCCAGCAATGTGTGTGTGTGTGTGTGTGTGTGTGTGTGTGTGTGTGTGTATATATATATATATATATATATATATATATATATATAGGGGAATATGGAGGTATAGTAGTAGTAACTTTTAAAGTTACACGCTGTCTGCGATCGTAGAGTGATTTCACCCTAAGATCGTAGAATAGTCACTCTACGATTTGTGAATTCACTCTACTATCGTGGACTACTTCTACGATCGTAGAGTGAATTCACTCTACTATTCGGATTACTTTCTACGATCGTAGAGTAAAATCACTCTACGATCGTAGAATCGTGTAACTTTAAAAGTTACACGAATGTGTACTTCCATTTTTAACATATATATATATAAAGGGCGGATACGGAGTGGTATGGGGTCAATCGCTTCCACTAAAAAAAAATTTATTTTATAATGTAAGTAAATTTTAAAATTTTAAAATATTATATATAAATCAATTCCCCATTAAAATTTATAAATTATCTATTATACTGAGGTCAAATTAAAATTTATAACTATGTCAATCAAATTTTAATCACATACGACTCATATCCTCTTAATATATGTATCTCTATAATATTTTAAACTAAATAATAATCTAATTTATATTATTTTAAAAATAAATAATGAATTACTTACTTATGAACAGTTGTGATTAAAAAAAAATCTAGTATGAAATCAATATAAAGGTATATATACCATATATTATTACTCATTATATTTGTATTGTAATATAGTATATATATATATATATACCGAAAGTGACGCCCAAAATAGGTCCATTCCATCCAACCCATTCTCGAGTCGCCAAATACATGGTACGTAAATAACTACAACTTTATTAATACATTTGTCGTATAAAAAAATACTATATCAACAACATATATATAGACACACTAAATAAGTTTAAATACAATTATTGTCTTCTAAGCATAATATACATACCGCAAATAAATCCTCATCACAATTATTTATACATTATTTTACAAAATGGTGAGGACTACTAAACAACTCTCTCTATAACCATCATTCCATACCCCGACTAAGACTTCGCTACATTCTCGCCTCCCGAGAAGAAAAATGGAACAAAAGGAAAAGGGTGAGCTCAACTAGCCCAAGAAGAATATTACGACTAAGATAATATACAACAAATTATCGTTAGTCTCCAACAGGAAAAATCTAATAGAATACAATAGACAACCGCTTTTAAATCAATCTTCGCAATGAAATAATAATTCATTAGAAGAGTTAAGAGAGAATGCAAACTACTATCTTCTATATATGAATTTAAAAGTTCATCGTCGATATTTTATCCCCGTAAATATCAATCAATATATATCCGAATCAAATATTCATCTTTGCACTACAAAAGCCAAAGATATTCATCACCGGTCATGTTCATCTAAACACTGCTCATCTTTGCACTACGCGCCAAAGATATTAATCACCAGGTCATGTTCATCTCAACACTGCTCATCTTCGCACTACGCCCAAAGATATTCATCAAGAAATCATTCATCTTCGCACTACAAAAGCCAAAGATATTCAAGAATATCATCATTTAGGACCGAGGATGATGAAAAATATTTTAAAGGAAACGAATCCAAAGAAACAAAAGAACAATATTAAGGATTCAGATTTTAAACAATCCAAGTTCAAAAATACTTCATAAGTAATCGAGTGGAGTAAAATTCAAGAATGATCAAAACATGGATACAATCAAAGCTAGTATCCATAATAGATATTTTGACAAAAAGAAGAAATTTCATTTTTCTATGAATAGTGTCAGATTCGTGAATAAAGGTCAGATACGTGAATAAAGGCCGACATACGTGAATAAGAATCCGACACCAAAAGATAGAAATTTCACAAAAAACATCATCACGCTTCATGAATAAGACTCGTGAATAAGAATAATAAGAACTCGTGAATAAGAACTCGTGAATAAGAACTCATGAATAGTAACCCCGACATGAAAAAGTTCCAAATTTGATAAAATTTCCAACCAATATTTCAAAGATAATGATATCAAGAAATAATATCATTTTCAAATAAAATAACATCCCTTACCTCGAAAAGACAAAGATTTCTAATAAACACCTGATATAAAGCTATGACTTGAACTCAGCACCGAGATAGCAATACTCAAAGTATACTCAAAATACTCACAAGAATACGCTTCGATAATATAGAGAGAGAAAACTTCAGCTTCGTGTGATTTTCAATTCTAACCTAAGACCCTATTTATAGAAAAATGCTTGTAACACCAAAGTAGAAAAATTTATTAAATATTATTATATTTTTACCAAAACTTCATACGCCAATGCTTTTACCATCTGAACTCAGCCCCTATCACATGTTAAATGAGGGAAACAAAATGAAAAAACGTTTTTCAAAATAAAAATAATTAAAACTTTCAAAAATCAATTATTTCTAACTTCTAACTTCAATAATTCATAATAAATAGCCCTTTATCATAAAATTCAAATCATGAAATTTTTATAGGAAATTCAATTCTCTACAACTTTACGTAAGAAAGTTTTTCCAAATTCCAAATGTAAATTGACCAAAATCCACAAACCAAGCGATTTTACAAAAGCTATAATCAAATTTCTACCAATAATTGTGTCCACCAACACACAAAATATGTGTTAAACATTTAATGCCACAAAAATACTCTTCCTCCTCATATACTCATATATCCCACATTCATTATAAAATATCACCGCTAATATATTATTAAAATAATATATTTAAATGAATTATTTTATCGTAAAAGATAAAATATTAATTTTCAACAATTGTCATTTTAAAAATTTTCCCATCTATATCCACATAAAATCAATATTTTCCTCATCATATAAATCAATAATTAATTATTCACAAATAATATTACAGAATCACAATATCGCAAACCGTGCCGCTCCTGTGAGTTAGGGGCTTTCCAATAAGGATCTCTCCTCATCAAGCGCCGCAATTAGTGACCAAACCTCTCCTGTATTGTAACTTTCTAGACATTGCCAATAATGTTATCCAATAATATTATTCAGATAATATGAATTATTGCTCCGATAATGGAAAATATCGTAATGACAATTTATCAAACAACAAAGAATATAAAATATCAACGCAAAGAATTATTGAATCAATAAAATAAAATATCGAATAAGAAATTATCGTAATAATTATCGAGTAGGCCTTTCACGTAAGAATCAATAATTGGTGCAATACCGCGTGCTACTGCTCAACAACGCCAGATTAATGTGTTTTAACCACCGTATTCCAACAAGATAATCTGTGAATAACTACGCCAAGTTATTTATAAACAACTTATATTTGTCGCTTTTCATCCAATCGCTTTCACATGGGCCCATAAAAGATCGCTACCGTCAGCATTTAATATTCCCCGACAAAGCATTTAATATTCCACGACCAAACGAATATTCCCTAACAATAATGAATATTTTATAACCACTGCTTATTCAAATATTTATGATTTTACCCATAACTATCCACATTAATCAAATCAACCCTTACTATTTCAAAATAATAAATAGAGGAAAATAAATTTCATTTATTAATAATTTGGGGTCTTACAACCTCCCTCCTTATGAAATTTCGTCCTCGAAATCGACGACGCACTCTGTGTGTTTCAAAAGATGAGAATACCTCGCTTTCATTTCCATTTCCAACTCCCGTGTCATTTCCTCAATAAAGATGGTTTCTCCACAAAACTTAACTTGTGGTATAACCCTCAGACATAGGACATGTTCTTTCCTATCCAAGATCTTGACAGTACCTCCGTCAGACGTTAAGTCTTCTACTATCTCGTCCTGGCTCTAACTCAACGACGTGGTTCGGTCGTCCACATATTTACGTAACATCGACACGTGAAAAACGCATGAACACGCGCCATACTTGGCAGAAAAAACGAGTCTATAGCCACAGCCTCCTATTCGATCGAGAATTTCAAATGGATTAATAAATCAAGGTTCGAGCTTTCTCTCACCTCACCGATTCTCGCTTTTGAAATAACAACTTCGCACCTCCTTCTTCAAATTCATCACCCCGTATAGTAGCTTAAATAAATTTTAACTTTATCGATTAAAGTCGATTATACTCAGATATCATCACGCTGGGTACCTAGAGTTTTCATCTCCATCTCTATTATTTGTAAATTATACGAAATGAGTCTTTGACAATATCGTACTCAGATTTGTATACGATCTTCTACTCAACACGCCGCCTACCACGCTCGCTTTTCCAGATGGCACGGTCGTAATACGTCAAAATGAGTCTCCTCTCGAGTTCTTCAAGCTCTTCCCACATTCCTCGCTCCATTCAATTTTGTATCTCTACGAGTCACCATTGCTAAATGGAATAGCGATTCGAGAATATCCTTCAACGAATCTCCGATAATAACCAACTAAGCTTCTGAAAGCTACGATTTCGACATTACCGACTTTAGGTTGTTCTCAACTATGACTCATATCCCAACCTTGATAAAGACGTTACAATGACACCTATCGCTTTACTATCGCATCGAATATGGTGTCCCCTACGGAGAGTCTCGCTTTGCAGCATTCCACAAAGGAAGTCACCAGATAAAGGCTCGTGTACCAAATTTATAGTTGAATTTTAACTCCTCAAGTTCAATAGAGCCATTCGATATGAGATTTTAGAAATGAGTTTTGTACCGTTCAAAGTCGATACAAAATTTAATATCGCTTTTTGGGAGTAAGCCAAGAAATTCTTCAGAAAATACGCCAGAAAAATCAATAACAACAGAATATTATTCAAATCGACGTGTCTTTATTCAAATCCATAACATGGACTAAGAAAACTCGACATCCGTAATAAACGAATGACTTCATGGCTTGATATGAAAATGTTTGACTACAATGGTTTGATTGCTTGAATTCAATAACAAAGTCACTTAGAATATGAAAACTAACAACCTTACGAAAAGTAATCAATTTCGCACGATGATGAGTAGTTAACCTTAAAATCACATCAAAAGCAAATATCTCTATAGAAATAAGGTTAATGTGTAATGTGATAGTGCCAACCTCGAATCAAGCAAGATTTCTAAACAACGGATGTAATGAAAGTTTCTCCTAACTGAGAGTCTCCATAAATAGTCAAAGTCTAATTTCTCCGTAGTCAAGTTCAAACGCTGAGCGCAAGCAAGAGAGATAAAAGAATGGGTAGAACCGTAGATTCAGTAAGGTATAAACTTCGCAAGAATTTATAATTAACTAACCTGCGTAACTAACTTCGTCGTCGTTCCTCAGATTTTGATTTGGCCACGACAAACGCCTTCCAGAACCGCTGACTTTCGACTTTTCTGGGACATCCTTTTCGAGTCACCATTCCCACTGGATCGGGTTTCGATATCGCATAATCTCGAGCGATATGTCCTTCTTTTCCACAATTATAGCATACCTTAAACTGTCAGGGCGCTTCAATGATATGTCCTCTTTCCCGTGATTTGTAACATACGACCGGTGGTCTTTCTCCTCCTCGAACCAGCTTGCCATAAGGGCGCCGACGCCTTCACATGGTCGTTGTTGAATCTCCTCTTTTAAAATCTCCTCCCGACTCGCTTTTTCTATTTTCATGGCCACGATTACCACCAGAGTGGTTACCGCTTTTTGTCCGTATTCTTCTTTCTCCGCCGTTATCGTTATTCGATGACCGCTATCTTCTAGATGATCCTCGTTATGGTCCCTCTATTGAACGTATTTCAAGTATCTCGCCTAACAACCGAGCCCCGCTGACAACATCCGAATAGAGAGAAAATTTATGAGAAATGAGATACCGACGATGCCGGTTTCAAACCTCTCGTAAACATCCGCTACATACGCTCCTCATTCTCCACCAAATGAGGTGCAAACTCGATAACTCCGCGAACTTCGCCTCGCATCGGGACACCGCCATGTTATTCTCGCCCCAGCCTAATAAACTCCACTTCCTTCATACGACGAATACTTTCGTGGAAGTACTTGTCATCGAACTGCTTCTCAAACGCTCCCACGATACGCCGAAAAGTACAATGATGGGTACGCTTCACGATTCCCACCAAGAATCAGCCTCATTACTTTAACATAAAAGTAGCGAATGGAACTTTCGTTCTCCGCATCCCAAGACATCGAATATCTTGGTAATTTGTTTGACCCACGCTCCGCCTTTAATCGGATCCGCTTCCCTGCACTCGTGGTCCCAACTTTTCAATCGCTTCCAATGTGACCACCCGTGAATTGCTATCATTTCTCCTCAGATTTTGAACACGAAGTCTCCTCGCCCGATTTTGCATGAACTGCAAAAAAGCTTCTAAACATCCCTCGCTCATCATCTCGCCAGCAGGTGTTGTTCACAGAGGTACATTGCCAACCGCAGACGCTCTCCTCGCTGGTAAGCACAGCATCTCCACTGGGCCTCATTTACTCCATCATTAATATTCTCACCGACATTCTCAAATACCGCCATAAAACAAGGGTTAATTAAGGAAATCAATATATCACATAATATCCCTATATACTAACCAACTAACAAATAAGCTTAGTAGACACACTAATGGGTGGATTTACTCTGCCTCCCCTCCTAGTTCTATTCCCCGATCTCCGCCAGAGATCATATCCCTAAGCTCGATACCAACCGCGACGCCCCCAAAATAGGTCCATTCCATCCAACCCATTCTCGAGTCGCCAAATACATGGTACGTAAATAACTACAACTTTATTAATACATTTGTCGTGCAAAATACGACAAATATATATATATATGTGAGTTTAAATACAATTATTGTCTTCTGCATAATATACATACCCAAATAAATCCTCATCACAATTATTTATACATTATTTTACAAAATGGTGAGGACTACTAAACAACTCTCTCTATAACCTTCATTCCATACCCCCCGACTAAGACTCGCTACATTCTCGCCTCCCGAGAAGAAAAATGGAACAAAAAGGAAAAGGGTGAGCTCAACTAGCCCAAGAAGAATATTACGACTAAAGATAATATACAACAAATTATCGTTAGTCTCCAACAGGAAAAATCTAATAGAATACAATAGACAACCAGCTTTTAAATCAATCTTCGCAATGAAATAATAATTCATTAGAAGAGTTAAGTAGAGAATGCAAACTACTATCTTCTATATATGAATTTAAAAGTTCATCGTCGATATTTTATCCCCGTAACATCAATCAATATATATCTCGAATCAAATATTCATCTTTGCACTACAGCCAAAGATATTCATCACCGGGTCATGTTCATCTAAACACCTGCTCATCTTCAGCACTACGCCAAAGATATTAATCACCAATCATGTTCATCTCAACACTGCTCATCTTCAGACTACGGCCAAAGATATTCATCAAGAAATCATTCATCTTTGCACTACAGCCAAAGATATTCAAGAATATCATCATTTAGGACCGAGGATGATGATGAAAATATTTTAAAGAAAACGAATCCAAAACAAAACAAAAGAACAATATTAAGGATTCAGATTTTAAACAATCCAAGTTCAAAAATACTTCATAAGTAATCGAGTGGAGTAAAATTCAAGAATGATCAAAACATGGATACAATCAAAGCTAGTATCCATAATAGATATTTTGGACAAAAAGAAGAAATTTCATTTTTTTAATAATAGGTCAGATTCGTGAATAAAGGTCAGATACGTGAATAAGAATCGATACGTGAATAAAAATCTGAAAAAAGATAGAAATTTCAAAAAACATCATCACGCTCACGCTTCGACTGAATAAGAATCGTGAATAAGAATCATGAATAAGAATCTGAATAAGAATAATAAGAACTCATGAATAGTAACCCCGACATGAAAAAGTTCCAAATTTGATAAAAAGTTCCAACCAATATTTCAAAGATAATGATATCAAGAAATAATATCATTTTCAATAAAATAACATCCCTTACCTCGAAAGACAAGATTTCTAATAAACACCTGATATAAAGCATGACTTGAACTCAGACCGAGATAGCAATACTCAAAGTATACTCAAAATACTCACAAGAATACGCCGATAATATAGAGAGAGAAAACTTCAGCTTCAAGTGTGATTTTCAATTCTAACCCAAGACCCTATTTATAGAAAATGCTAAATACCAAAGTAGAAAAATTTATTAAATATTATTATATTTTTTTTTCAAAACTTCATACGCATGCTTTTACCATCTGAACTCAGCCCCTATCACATGTTAAATGAGGGAAACAAAATGAAAAAACACGCTTTTGTAAATAAAAATAATTAAAACTTTCAAAAATCAATTATTTCTAACTTCTAACTTCAATAATTCATAATAAATAGCCCTTTTATCATAAAATTCGAATCTCACTAAAAATTTATAGGAAATTCAATTCTCACAACTTTACAGTAAGAAAGTTTTTCCAAATTCCAAATGTAAAATCGACCAAATCCACAAACCAAGCGATTTTACAAAGCTATAATCAAATTTCTATCAATAATTGTGTCCACCAACACACAAAAATATGTGTTAAACATTTAATGCCAAAAATACTCTTCATCCTCATATACTCATATATCCCCCACATTCATTATAAAATATCACCGCTAATATATTATTAAAATAATATATTTAAATGAATTATTTTATCGTAAAAGATAAAATATTAATTTTCAACAATTGTCATTTTAAAAATTTTCTCCATCTATATCCACATAAAATTAATATTTTCCTCATCATATAAATCAATAATTAATTATTCACAAATAATATTAAAGAATCACAATATCGACAACCGTGCCGCTCCTCAGAAAGGGGGGCTTCCAATAAGATCTCTCTCACTTACTGCCGCAATTAGGTGACCAAACCTCTCCTTGTATGTAACTTTCTAGACATCACAATAATGTTATCCAATAATATTATTCAGATAATATGAATTATTGCTCCGATAATGGAAAATATTGTTGTAATGATAATTTATTGAAACAACAAAGAATATAAAATATCAATGTAAAGCAATTATTGAATCAATAAAACAAAATAATTATAAAAATTTACCGTAATAATTTTTGAGTAAAGGCCTTCTTTACGTAAGAATCAATAATTGGTGCAATACCGTGTACCATCGTTCAACAACGCCAGATTAATGTGTTTTAACCAACGGGTATTCCAACAAGATTAATCTGTGAATAACTACTGCTAGCTATTTATAAACAACTTATATTTATCGCTTTTCTTCATCCAATCGCTTTTAGTTATGGGGCCCATTAAAGATCAAGGCCGGTCAGTATTTAATATTCTCACGAAGATTTAATATTCCACGATTTCCGACTAAACGAATATTCTCCACAATAATGAATATTTATCAATAAAGATTTTTTCAATAAAGATTTAAATTTTGTTTAAATAATTTTTTAATATTATGGTGTGAATTTAAGATAATATTATAGTTGTGGGTATATTTATAAATTTTGCAAAAGTATGCAAGTGGTTATATTATATTCGATTGGCTCTGGGAATATTCTTGGTTTAGCAGGAATATTCGTATAACTACTCAATCATCAGGACCCTACAATGTAATTATCATTTGATCGAGAAAACGACAAAAATATTTTATCAAAATAACTACTGAAGTTTTACCGTGGTTACCGCTGAACTACCTTAGTAGTAAAAGTACAAGAATACGTGTGGTCGCATAAGAAGACATTACCAGATTGATTATCGATGCTTATGCTGAGAAGTCACTCATTTGATTCCATTATCATTCGATTAATAATATGAATTATTATAATGATAACGACGCTTTTATTTTATTCAGTATTATTAACGTAATAAAATGTAAACATCTTTTTATATAAAATAGAATACTTTATTAAAGTTATTCTATAAATAGAATATATTATATTTTATTACGATAAGGTCGTTGCATAATGTTTTGTAGATAAGATTTTCAGATAAGATAAATATTTTTGCAGATAAGAAAATGTTTTTATATAAATAGAATATATTATATTTTATTTAAAAGATTTTTCTTTAAATATGGACCGCACGATTAAAGTAAATCAATCTGACCGCTCATGGATTAATTACTATGCATTCCATTTTCCTATAAATAAAGCTCATTCCTTCATTATTTTCTTACGAATTAATTCATCAAACTCTGTAGAGAGAAATTATGTAGAGAAGCTATAGAGAGAAAATAGCAAGAAGAAGAGATTCTCGCTACTTCACTACTTCTATATTCAGCTTTTTACTGTAGTGGGTGTTATTCTTTCTTCTTCAAGAGAACTTCATTATTCCATTCATTATTATTCTGCTGAATAACTCAGAAAAGTGGCATACCCTATACATAACCTCAGATATACGCCAGATACCCTATACTTGGTGAAATCTTTATGTTATTCCATTGCTTATTATTCTCGCTGAATAACTCAGATACGCTGGCTTACCCTATACTTGGTGACATTCTTCTATTATTCTCGCTGAACATCCTCGCTCAAGTAGGTTTTTACACCCGACCGGTTCCGCTTTTTATTATTCTCGCTGAAACATCCTCGTCATGGTTTTACACCGACCGGTTCCGCCTTTTATCATTCTCGCTGGAATATCCTATCTCGTGTGTTTTACACACCGGATCCGGGTTCCATCTTTATTATTCTCGCTTGAACATCCTCTTGCAGTGAATTTCACCCGACTCGTTCCGTTATTATTATTCTCGCTGAATAACCTCGCCTATGCGCAAGTACCGCATGCACGGTGATTTCTTTTGTTATTCCATTCTTTATTATACCCAAATGGTTAAAACTTTGACTTCTATACTCCATGAAATTAGTAGAATATCCTCGATATTTCGCTTTCATCCAAAGATCTTTCATGGAAATATTCTTCCGATCATTCTTGAATTTTACTCACGTAAAACAAAGATTGTGTCGACAATTTGACGTTAATAATTCATGGATTAAATAATTCTTGAACTTGTTTTATTGAATTACTTATGTCATTGTCATCATCCTCATGTTATATTATGTTATCTTCGCTTACGCGTATAGATGAACTTAGTATGATTACGACTGTGATCATTCTAAGATAATCACGACTTGATATAAATGATGTGACAAAAGTCCTCAAATTCTCGTGAATGCAAAGATGGATAGTTTTGGTGTATGATTATGACCAGGGGTGATTCTAAGATAATCATTAACCATCGATAATTTGATGAAAATCCTCGACCGTGGTACAGTGGATGATTAGATGTGGTGGTTTATTTATTGTCGAGTCTCAAATGATAAAAATTGATGAAAACCTTTTAAAACCTAAAAGATAGTAGACTTTATTCTCTACTTGACTTTTTAATGGATCATGCTTATTCCATCAGCAGCTTAAACCGTTGTCTATTGTATTTTATCGCTTAACATCGTTAAGGCTAATGATAATTTATTCTCGCATTATCTTAGTCATAATATTTCATCGGCTAGTTGAGCTCACCTTTCTTTCTTTCACCGTTTTCTTCGTGAAATGAGAACATAAATGGGACGAAGCCTCTGGGAACGAAAGTAATGGTCCGCAGGATAAGATTAGTAGTCCTCACTATTCTCGTGAAATAAAGGTGATAATAGTTGTAATGAGGACTCTTTTGAGTTTGTATAATATCTAGTAGACAATATTTGTATTCAAACTCACGCTTATGTCAGATTGTACACGGCATACGCTTATATTAGTAAGTTGTATTTGAATTTATGTACCATGTAAGTGGCGACCCAAGATGGGTGACGATACCTAATTTTGGGGGCCACAATTGGTATCGTAGCTTAGGATATGATCCCCGCCAAGATGTGAGATAAGAACTAGAGGGGAGAGACGGGAATTCCTTCGCTAGTATGACCTACCTAAGTTTATTTGGTATTTAATTGGCTCACGAGTAGTATAGTGATAATATGTTGCATGTTAATTAACCCTTGTTTTGTGACAAAGTTGTTTGTATTTAGATGTTTTGATAAGCAACGCTATCGAGCGCGATAATGAGTCACCAACCAAAAGGTAACGACCAACAACACGATAATAATCATACCTGGCAGAATTCGACCATCGAACAATGATAACCATCGGGGAGAAATTATCATGCCAAGAATGGTAACCACTTCCTGGTAATCATGGCCAAGATAATAAGTGGAAATTTCAAGAAGAGAAGGTCATTTAGCTCGATTTTTTGTCAGCACCAAAGTCAAGTCCAAATTGACGGTGGCACCAAAGGCGATATCGATAAAACAAAGCTCATTGGTTTCAATGAAAGTTTTTTTCATGACTTCTTAAAAAGCAAGTGACTCGAACGGTTAGCACGACAAGTTAGTTAATTATAAATTCTCATAAGTCTATACCTTTATAAGATACCTGCTCTACCCATTATTTTATCTCGCTCTTGCTGCTCAACATTTAAATTTGACTCTAGAGAAGTTAGACTTTAACTTATCGGTCAAACTTCGTTGAGAAACCTTCACATCGCTCTCCAATTTATTAAATCTTGTTGTTTCAAATAAACACTTTCACGCTAATTCGTCGATATTATCTCTTTGAAAATATTTGCCTTTGATGGTATTTTTAGGAATCAATCGTTAACTACTCATCATTCTTTTCGGTTGTTAGCTTTTATATTCTTTTATATTCAAAGTAACCAAACTACTAAAGTCAATTATCATCATATCAAGCCATAAGTAAAGAGCCCCGAACCTTTCGTTGTTGACTTCTCTTGTGTGGAATGCAATCGCCGACTTCTCTCAGAGCGACATCGTGAATGAAGATGGCAAGTTTATAGGTATCATTGTGAGGTGCTATCTAGGTTAAGGATGAAGTCACAGCTTGGTATCAATGTGACGACTATCCAAGTCTTGATGAGAGTCACAGCTTTGAATGATATTTCTATTATTAATAAATTTCTTGGCGATTCTTGAAGACTTCTAGCCTACTTAGAGCGTGAAATCGAATTTTGTATTGATTCCCAAAGACAAAAACCCATTTCTTAAACCTCAAATATTTCTTCAACTAAATGAATAGCTTTACGTGGTTTATGATGAAAGTCATAATAAAAGCATTGGACTAATGAAAATCATGGGTATTCGTGGTATTAGTAAGTTTTATGATGAGTTATGTTGGTTAGTATGTAAAAAACATGAAAGTTTCTTAAAATCACAAAGAGTTGAAAATCGATTTTGGTGAAAAACGTAATATGAAATTCAATTGACCATATCTCCTATTATATTTTGAATTTTGAATGTGGTCAAGTCCTAGAGTTAGATCTATGAGTTACCTAACTAATCCAAGTGGAATTACTGGAAAAGGTGTTGTAGATTTTTGTGTGGACTGATTTTAGCAAAGGAGGCCAAAGCTGCAAAAACCGAAAAAAGCTGCTGCCATGATTTTAGAGGGGCTGTTTCGGCCACTTAAATTATGAGAAAATTCTGGCCTTTTGGGACATGAAAGTATATGGTATAAAGTACCTCCTGTCCAAAAATGAGCTCATTCTCGACTTAAAATGAGCAAGTTATGACTATTTCAATATTTAGGTTTTTCCGATTTAAAAACGCTATAACCGAGTTCTATAACTCCGATGACCATGAAATTTAAACTAGAAGCTCACGAAAACATGTGTAAGGTCCTGCCAAGATTTGGGAATTTTTGGAGTTAAACTTGAGGTAGCTAATTTCTTAAGGAATTAATTAGAAATTGATTTTTGAAAATAGTAAATGAATTTTAAAATTCTCCAGAAAAAATATTTTCATTATGGGACTATATTATGCTAAATCCCGAAAAGAAATATTTTGGGACTAATTTGGTATTTTTCATGAAAATAGTTTAGTTACTTAACATATGAGTTAAATATATGTTATGTGAAGTAACAAAGTTGAAAATAGGATTTTATGGCTAGAGAATCCTATATGTAGTATATGCATATTTTTTTATTTGAGGATTTGATAATTGGTGATGATATTTTATGAGTATGGCATTTTGAATGATTAAATGCATTATATGGTAAAAGCGTAAACAATTGAGATAAATTGTTTATAAATTTAAGAAGTGATTAAAATATTGTTATAATATTAATGTTATTAGATTATGAGATTATTAAGTGATTGATAACATGGGGATATTCTCAATCCGGATAAATTATATTATAAATGTTTAATATTTATCCTTTATCTCATTCGATCGATTCTTTATATCATTATCCTCATGTTTATATTATGTTGAAAGTCATCTCGTACCCAGAAGGTATAGATGGACTTGGTATGATTATGACCATTGATTGTTCTAAGATAATCATAACTGAATTGAAAACACAATTATCTTCGTACTAGAATACACAATTATGGATAATAATTTGTGGTCGCGATAAATGAATACACAATTATCTTCGGGTACGGATAATTTGTGGTCGCGATATTAATGAATACACAATTATCTTCGTCATAAGTGAATGGATAATTATCTTCGCGATATTAATGAATACACAATAATCTTCGGGTCAGAGTGCATGGATAATTTGTGGTCGTGATACTAATGAATACACGATTATCTTCGTCGAAGGTGCATGGATAATTTGTGGTCGTGATACTAATGAATACACAATTATCTTCGCCGTAGTGTATGGATAATTTGTGGTCGTGATATCTAATGAATACACAATTATCTTCGTCGTAGTGCATGGATAATTTGTGGTCGTGATACTAATGAATACACAATTATCTTCGGTCGTAGTGCATGGATAATTTGTGGTCGGATACTTAATGAATACACGATTATCTTCGTCAGTAGTGCATGGATAATTCGTGGTCGTGATACTAATGAATATCCTCGCCCGTAGAAAAGGGATGATTCGATGATATGGATTAATTATCGAAATGAGTCTCAAAGAATGAAATATTAATTCATGGATGTGGTAAAAGTCATCTTCGTCAGAAGTGCATCGATAGACTTTGGTATGATTACGACTACGGATTATTATTCAGATAATCATGATCAGAATTGAAAACACGAATATCCTTAGCCAAGAAGCATAATGGATAATTCATGGTCGTGATACTATTGTCGCTAGTCTCAAGATTATTGGTTTTACAAGCTATATATCTTCTGGTAGTGAAAGATGAATTGTTAATAAATATCTTTGGCCCAGAAAGCAAAGATGAATTGTTAATGAATATCTTCGCCGGATTGCAAAGGCATTTAATTTAATATTTTTAAACGATAAAGGTATTCAAGGTATCCTCATCTCTTTATCATACTGTGTATCGCATTCTAATTTCGAGGGCTAAATTCCATAAGGAGGGGAGATCAGTGAGACCCCATATTTTATCAATAAAGATTTAAATTTTGTTTAAATAATTTTTAATATTATGGTGTGAATTTAAGATAATATTATAGTCAGGGTAGATTTATAAATTTTGCAAAGTATGCAAGTGGTTATATTATATTCGATCGGCTCTGGGAATATTCGGTTTAGCAGGAATATTCGATAACTACCAATCATCAGGGACCCTATAATGTAATTATTGTTTGATCGAGAAAACGACAAAAATATTTTATCAAATAACTATGAAGTTTTACCGTGGTTACCGCTGAACTACTCTTTAGTAAAAGTACAATAATACGTGTGGTGCATAAGAAGACACTCAGATTGATTATCGATGCTTATGTGAGTAAGTCACCATTTTGATTCCATTATCACGATTAATAATATGAATTATTATAATGATAATTTACGCTTTTGTTTTATTCAGATTATTAACGTAATAAAACAGTAAACATCTTTTATATAAAATAGAATACTTTATTAAAGTTATTCTATAAATAAATATATTATATTTTATTATGATATAGTGTTGATAGTATTTTGCAGTATAAGTTTTTTATAGATTGCATAAAGGTTTGCAGATAAGTAAAATGTTTTTATATAAATAGAATATATTATATTTTATTTAAAAGATTTTTCTTAAATATGGACCGTCGATTAAAGTAAATCAATCTGGACCGCTCATGGATTAGTTACTACGCATTCCATTTTCCTATAAATAAGCTCATTCCTTCATTATTTTCTTACTTAATTCATCAAAACTCTGTAGAGAAATTATAGAGAGAAGCTATAGAGAGAAAATTAGAAAGAAGAAGAGTATTTCTTCGCTACTTCACTACTTCTATATTCAGGTTTCTTTTTACTAGTAAGTGGTGTTATTCTTTCTTCTTGAAGAGAACTTCATTATTCCATTCATTATTATTCTGGCTGAATAACTCGTAAAAGTGGCATACCCTATACATAACCTCGATAATGCCATATACCCTATACTTGGTGAAATCTTATGTTATTCCATCGCTTATTATTCTCATTGAATAACTCAGATACGCTGGCTTACCCTATACTTGGTGACATTCTTCTATTATTCTCATTTGAACATCCTGTTCATGTTTTTACACCTACTCCGGGTCCGCTTTTTATTATTCTCGCTTGAACATCCTCGCTCATGTGTTTTACACCGACCGGGTTCCGCTTTTATCATTCTCTCGCTGAATATCCTATCTGTGTTTTACACAATCCATCCGTTCCATCTTTATTATTCTCGTTGAACATCCTGCTTGCGGTGAATTTCACCGACCGGTTCCGTTATTATTATTCTGCTTGAATAACTCGCCTATGCTAAGTACCGCATTTACGGTGATTTCTTTTGTTATTCCATTCTTTATTATACCCAAATGGTTAAAACTTTGACTTCTATACTCCATGAAATTAGTAGAATATCCTCGATATTTGCGCTTCATCCAAAGATCTTTCATGGAAATATTCTTCCGATCATTCTTGAATTTTACTCTACAAACAAAGATCATGTCGACAATTTGACGTTAATAATTCATGGATTAAATAATTCTTGAACTTGTTTTATCAATTATTATGTCATCACATCATCCTCATGTTATATTATGTTATCTTCGCTTACGTGCATAGATGAACTTAGTATGATTATGACCAGGATCATTCTAAGATAATCACGACTTGATATAAATGATGTGACAAAAGTCCTCGGTGGGTCTGTGTAATGCGTTGATGGATAGTTTTGGTATGATTATGACTGTGGTGATTCTAAGATAGTCATAACCATTGATAATTTGATGAAAATCCTCGACTGTGGGTATGTGGATGATTAGATGATTAGATGTGGTTATTATTTATTGTCGAGTCTCAAATGATAAAAATTGATGAAAACCTTTTAAAACCTAAAAGATAGTAGACTTTATTCTCTACTCGACTTTTTAATGGATCGCTTATTCCGTCGCAGCTTAAACCGGTTTGTTTATTGTATTTTATCGCTTTAACACCGTCAAGGCTAATGATAATTTATTCTGCATTATCTTAGTCATAATATTTCTTCATCGGGCTAGTTGAGCTCACCTTTCTTTCACCGTTTCTTCTGTGAAATGAGAACATAGCCGGGACGAAGCTGGGAACGTAAGTAATGGTCCGTAGATAGCATTAGTAGTCCTCACTATTCGTGAAATAGTGTGATAATATGACTTGATTCAACCTAAACCCTTATCCAGTGGTTGTAAATTATAGTAATCATTACTCTCTTACTTGAACTACATTACTATGTAAAAAGCTAGATTTTATTTGCAAAAACTATCTTTTCCTCATTCTCCAAAAACCTTCAATTTTTATTTTTATTTTGTTAGTGGTTTTTCTTGAAAGTAGTCTCTGTTTTACAGTTTTAGTAATCACTAAAACATAGTATGATTGTTTACCGAGATGGGCCCTCAAGAATACGGAAATTGTGTCCAAAGAATGTCTTTACTTGCATGCATTGTTTTATTCGTTAAATACACATGTAAACTTATTTTCCGGTTGTCATAAATATAGAAAACTTGATAGCGGCTTTTAGAACATGTCATGGTTGGAGTTTGATTTTTGTTGAATACTTTTAAGTATGGGCCGACATGCTAGGTTTAGTTTGATGTCTCATCCTGCATTCAGATTATCGAACTAACCCGCACGTGGTCTATGGAGTATGATTCAAGGTTGAATGAACTTATTTCGCTTTCAAGCACTATTACCCTTTTTATTGGTTTTAATTCCTACAATCCTATGATAATAGAGTTGACGGTTGTATGTGGTAATAAGACAAACATCTTTCATCGTAAAATTATTTCTTCATTTTCTATGGTCGTTGAGATTTTTCGGTATATGTCACGTTATTGTGGTGTGCATTTCAATTCTCGCATTTACACGAAAGTGACAATTTATTCAAAAAATATATATTTTGCATTAGAAAAGCTCAGATAACGCAGGATGCAAAGACATCAAACTAAACCTAGCATATCGGCCCATACTTAAAAGTATTCAAAGAAAAAATCAAACTCCAACCATGACATGTTCTAAAACCGCCTATCAAGTTTTCTATATTTATGACAACCTTAAAATAAGTTTACATGTGTCAGTATTTAATCTAATAAAACAATCTGCAAGTAAGTAGCAGACATCGACACAATTTTCGTATTCTCGAGGGCCCATCTCGGTAAACAATCATACTATGTTTTAAAGGAGTACTAAAACCGTAAAAACGAGACTACTTTCTCAGATAAAACCACTAACAAAATAAAAATAAAATTGAAGGTTTTTGGAGAATAAGGAAAAGATAGTTTTTGCAAATAAAATCTAGCTTTTTACATAGTAATGTAGTTCAAGTAAGAGAGTAACGATTACTATAATTTACAACCACTGGATAAGGGTTTAGGTTGAATCAAGTCACTCTTTTTGAAAAATTCTGGAAAAGCATTCACTTAAATTGGGATGGAAGATAGGCCACTTTTTTCTCTCATTCAAAAATAATAAAGTTACTACTTACACATTCAAAAGTTGATTTGAATATCACTGAACCTTTTAATTTATTATTTCTACATAAATCTAAAAGCTAGCGTACATACTTTCAAGAAGACCCCTATTTTTTTTTAAATAAAAAGGAATTTTCTTTATTTATTATTTTGAAATAGTAAGGGTTGATTTGATTAATGTGGATAGTTAAGGGTTAAATACGTAAATATTTCAAAATAAGTGAAGTGGTTATAAAATATTCATTATCGTCGGGGAATATTCGTTTGGTCGTGGAATATTCAGATCTTTGTCGGGAATATTCGTATTTACGACAAATACCACCGTGTGGGCCCCCATAACTGAAAGCGATTGGATGAAGAAAACGACAAATATAAGTTATTTTTAAATAACTGCGTAGTTATTCACTGGTTATTATTGTTAGTAATACCCGGTGGTTAAAACACACTAATACGCCGTTGTTGAACAAAGAACATTACGGTATTGCACCAATTATTGATTCTTACGTGAAGGCACTACTCAATAATGGTTACTGATAATTCTTTATTCAAGATATTTTATCGAGTTAATAATTGTTGCGTTGATATTTTATATATTGTTGTTTTAATAATTGTCATTACACAAGATTTTTCATTATCGAAGCAATAATTCATATTATCCTAATAATATTATTAGATAATATTGTTGGCAATGTCTAGAAAGTTCTGCCTAAGGAGAGGTTTGGTCACCTAATCATACACCAAGAAGAAGAAATTCTTATTGAAAGCCCTCTTCCTTCTAGAACCGCTGCTGTCATTCAATATTGTGATTACGTAATATTATTTGTGAATAATTAATTATTGATTTATATGATGAGGAAAATATTGATTTTATGTGGATATAGATGGAGAAAATTTTTAAAATGACAATTGTTGAAAATTAATATTTTATTTTTTTCTCGATAAAATAATTCATTTAAATATATTATTTTAATAATATATTAATCTTGGTGATATTTTTACAACGAATGTGGGATATATGAGTATACGAGGAGAAGAGTATTTTTTGTTGCAATAAATGTTTAAAACATGTTAAACATATGCTTTGACCCCATTTATCGATCAAATTTGATTATAGCACAGTAAAATCGCCTGCTTTGTGGATTTCGATTCGATTTTTGTTTGGAATTTGGAAAAACTTTCTTCTGCAAAGTTGTAGAGAATTGAATTTCCTATAAAAACTCGCGAGATTCGAATTTTCTGATGAAAGGGCTATTAATTATGAATTTTTGAAGCTCTAAAGTTCAGAAATAATTAATTTTTGGAAGTTTTAATTGTTTTATTTAAGAAAAACGTTTTTTGCAATCCCACATGTGATATAAATGTGCTGAATTCAGTTGGTCTAAGGTGGGCTGGAATTTGTTTAATTATATTATTATTTTATTAAATTTTCTCGCTTTTTGTTCTAAGATTTTTCCTATAAATAGGTGCTTGGTTTAGAATTGAAAATCACAATTTAAACTCAAGTTTTCTCTCTATATTATCGGCGTATTCTTGTGAGTATTTTGAGTATACTTTGAGTATTGTTAAGCAAGTGCAAGTTCCCTTCATCACTATATCCTATTCCAAATGGTAAGTACAAATCTTTCGAGGTGTGGATGTTATTTTCTTCTCAAATGATATTATTTTTCAATATCATTATCGAAATGTTGATCCAAGTTTTTATCAAATTTGGAACTTTTTCATGCTCTGGGTTACTATTCATGGGTTACTATTCATGAGTTACTATTCACGAAGTTATTATTCATGAGAGCCACTATTCACGAAGTTACTTATTCACGAGTACTATTCACGTAAGCGTGAAGATGTTTTTGTGGAATTTCTATCTTTTGTGTTTGAGTTACAATTCACGATATCTTGACTATTCACGATACCAAGACTATTCATCGAAAAATAAAATTTCTTCTTTTCATCTAAAACATCTATTCGGATACTAGCTCGATCAGATCCATGTTTTGATCATTCTCAATTTTACACCACTACGATTATTTTTGAGGTATTTTGGACGGATAAAACCAAGTACGAATCCTTAATCCTTAATCCTTGTCATTTTGTTTCACCGAATTCGCTTTTGAAAAAAAAATATTTTCATCATCCTCGCCTTTAAATGATGATATTATGGAATATCTTTGCCTGTAGTGGTAAAAAGATGAATGATTTCTTAAGAATATCTTTGGCTGTAGTAGTCAAAAGATGAATGATTTTCAAGAATATCTTCGCCCGTAGTGCAAAGATGAATGTGTTTAAATGAACATGACCAATCGATGAATATCTTTCGCCTGTGAGTCAAAAGATGAATATTTGATTCAGGTATGTATATCGATTGATGTTACAGGGATAAAAGATGAGACGATGAACTTTTAAATTCATACATGTAAGATAGTAGTTTGCATTCTCTACTTAACTCTTCTAATGAATTATTATTTCCGTGCCTAATATTGATTTAAAATTTGTTGCCTATCACATTCTATTATATATTTTCCTCAAGAAGACTAACGATAATTTGTCAGATATTATCTTAGTCATAATATTCTTTATCGAGCTAGTGAGCTTCACCCTTTTCCTTTTTGTTCCATTTTTCTCGAGAGGCGAGAATATACGAGACGGGGCCTGGGTAATGAAGGGTTTTAGAAAGGATTGTTTTGTAGTCCTCACCATTTTGTAAAATAATGTATCAATAAATGTGATGAGGATTTATTTGAGTATGTATATTGTCTAAGATAATATTTGTATTCAAACTCACGCTTTACCGTTGTAATAATAAAGTTGTAGTTGTTTACATGCCATGTATTTGACAACCTCGTATCAGTGATGATATACCTATTTTGGGGTCGCCATTAATGTATCGTAGCTTAGGATATGATCTCCCATGAGATCTAGGAATAGAACTGGAGGGAGAGACGAAAAATCCTTCTCTATGTGTCCTACCTAAGCTTATTTGTTAGTTACTGTCAAGATATGTGGATATTATGTGATATATTGATTTCCTTAATTAACCCTTGTTTTGGCATGAAGATTTGAGAATGTCGATCGAGAATATTAACAACGGAAATGAGACCGTGGAGATGCCTCAGACTCACCAACGGTAGAAGAACGCAACAGTCGATAATGTTCTTCCCGTGAACAACACCATCGAAAGCAGATGATGAGCACGGGGATGTTTAGAAATTTTTTTAGCTCATGCAAAAATCGCATTTGAGGAGACCGTGTTCAAAATACGAGGAGGAAATGATAGCGAATCACTTCAGTTGTCACAAATTGGCAAGCGCTTCAAAGAGTCAATTACCACTGCATTTAAGTGGAAAGCCGGATCCGATCATGGCGGAAACACGGGTCAAACAAATTACCAAGATATTCACGTCTCGGGATGTACGGAGGAACAGAATGTTCCATTCGCCACCTTTATGTTCGCGACGAGGCGGGCGTATCATCGGTGGAGTCTGTGGAAGCGTGCACTCCATCCAAACCGCACTTCAAAGATGCTCTTCGGGAGACGTTTGAAAGTTATTTAATGACAAATACTTTCCGAAAGTGTTCGCCATACGAAGGAAGTGGAGTTCATCGATTGAACAAAAAACAACATACGACGGTGTCTCAAGACGAGGCAAAGTTTTGCGAGTTATCCGTGTTTAGTACTTCATTCATGGAGAATGAGGAACGTATGACGCGGATGTTTCTTAGAGGTTTGAAACCCAAGATACGCCAAGATCTCATTTCTCATAAATTTTCTTTATTCGAGATGTTGTAAAATGTGGCTCAATTATTAGAGCGAGATAACGAGTACGGCCAATCGAGGGACCACAACTGTGGATCAGATGTCGAGATAGCTAGCCAATGTATAAATGATAACTGCGGAGAAAGAAAAAGATTTGACAGAAATGGTAACCACTCGTGGTAATCATAGCCAATGAAAATAAGAAAGCGAGTGAGAGAGATTATAAAAAGAGGAGATTTAATAAACCAATTACGTGAAGATCTAATAAAGTTTGACAAAGAATCGGTTCTAAGGGGAGAGAACGAACCACCGGTCATATATGCTACAAATGCGAAAAAGAGGACATGCTCACCCAAACCGCCACAGCCAACAGTTCAAGGTATGTTATAGTTGTGGAAAGGAAGGACATATCGCCGAGATCAGACGATAATAAACCTAGTTCACGCCGAGATTTGTGGTGACAAAAGATCGTCCTCGTGAAAAGTCAAAGTCAACGATTCCCGGAAGAAGCGTTTGTTGTGGACCGGTCATAACGCGAGAACCCAAACGAGGTGATCACTTTAGTAAGTTATTTATAAATTCTCGCGAATTTTATACCTTACTGATAATCTGCTACCCATTCATTTATCTCTCTCCGCTTTATGCTCAACGCTTAAACTCGACTCGAGAAATTAGACTTTGACCTATCCGTGGAAACTCCGCTAGAGAAACTTTCATCACATCCATCGCTTATAAATCTTGTTTGATTAAGTCAGCACCATCACCTTACCCGTTGACCTTTTATCTCTTTAAAGATACTTGCTTTGATGTGATTTTAGGGATTGATTGGTTAACTACTATCATGCCAAAATTGATTGTTTTCGTAAGCGTCATTAGTTTTCATATTCCTAACCAACCCTGTTGTACTTAATTCAAGCTAACTAAACCATTAAAATCAATCACCGCCATATCTAATCATAAAGCTATTCGCTTATCGAAAACGGATGTCAAGCTTTCTTAGCCCATGTTATGGATTTGAATAAAGACACGCCAAATTTGAATAATATTCTGTTGTTATCGACTTTTCCGACGATATTTCCTAAGAACTTCCTTTCAATTTACCCCGCAACGTGAAGTTGAATTTTTATCGATCATTAACCCGATACAAAGCCCATTTCTAAACCCCATATCGAATGGCTCCTATTGAACTTCAGGAGTTAAAGGTCCAACTATAGGAATTGTTGGACATCGGTTTCATTCGTCCTAAGACATCTCCTCAGGGGTGCTCCTTTTATTTATAAAGAAGAAAAGATTTTGAAGTGATCGATTGTATTACTATCTGGAATTGAACCATGTCACCATCAAGAATAGGTATCCTCACCTCGTGATTGATGACTTGTTTGACCAGGTTGTGTAAGACCCAGCTTTATAAATAAAGATGAATTTTCTATAAATATTATTTTGAATATTATGGAATAATTTGATATAATGTTATAAGTTATTGGGTAATATTTATAAATTTTGCAAAAGTATACAAGTGGTTATATTATATTCGATTGGTCTGGGGAATATTCGGTTTAGAGGGGAATATTCGCATAACTACCAATCATCAGGACCCCACAAATGTAATTATCATTTGATCGAGAAAAGACAAAATATTTTATCGAAATAACGGCGGAAGTTTTACCGTTGATATCATTGAACTACTCGGTAGTAAAAAGTACAAAGAATACGCGTAGGTCGACAAGAAGACACCCAGATTGATTATCATCTTTATGTGAAAAGTCACTTAGTTTGATTCCATTATCGCTTTATTAATAATAATGAATTATTATAATGATAATGACGTTTCATTTTATTCAGATTATTAACGTAATAAAATGTAAACATCTTTTATATAAAAATGTAATACTTTATTAAAGTTATTTTATAAATAAAATATATTATATTTTATTACGCATAGTGTTTTAGATAGTGTTTTGCCAGATAGTGTTTGCATAAGTAAAATGTTTTTATATAAATAAAATATATTATATTTTATTTAAAAGATTTTTCTTTAAAACATGGACCGGTCAGATTAAAGTAAATCAATACTGACCGTTCATGGATTAAGCTTACTATGCATTCCATTTTCCATAAATGAAATTCATTCCTTCATTATTTTCTTTTAATTCATTTCAAACTCTAGAGAGAGAATTATAGAGGTTAAGGTAGTAGAAAGTTATGTAGCAAGAAGAGTATTCGCTACTTCATTACTTCTATATTCATTTTTTTACTGTGAAGTGTTATTCTTTTCTTCTGAAGAGAACTTCATTATTCCATTCATTATTATTCGCATTGAATAACTCCGTAAAATGGCGACCCAAGATGGGTGATGTATACCTAATTTTGGGGCGTCACAACAGAGTATCAAAGCTAAGGATATGATCCACGCTAAGATGTAAAAGTACTAGAGGGAGAGACGGGAATACCTTCATTAGTATGATTCTACCCAAGTTTTTGTGTTATTTTATTGGTTTGCCGAATATAAAGATAATCATTAAATGTCAATTAATCTTTTGTTTTGTGGCGATTCTGAAAATGACATCCCGAGAATGTTGAGAATAAGAATAGAGACACAGTGCGATCGTTGATTCACCACATATCAATAATCGTGGATAATGTAATCGAAGGCGATAAAATCCTCACAAAGAAACAACAACACCGACCAAATGATGAACGATCAAATGTTCAGAGGCTTTTACGCAATTTATGCAATGACGAAGCAGAGCGACTCCGCCCAAAACGTAGGTGGAAACACGAAAAACTCTCTAAAGCGTCACCGCTTAAACAATTCAAGGAGCCGGACCACCGGAGTTTGAGAGAGCCAAAACCACTTCTCGGGAAGCATGGATAAAGCGATTACCAAGATATTTGATGTCTTGGGATGCTCCGAGGAGCAAAAGGTTCCTTTCACGCTTTTACGTCATGCAAGCGAGAAAGTGACACCGTGGGAATCGGTGAAACGTACTCAACTCGTCTGCATCAAGATATCTTGGGAGAAGTTCCAGAGTCGCTTTCAACGACAAATACTTTCCCGAAAGTATTCGCCATACATGGAGAGGAGGAGTTATCAAGTTGAATAAAAACAATACGACCAGTAGTCGTAATAAAGGCAAAATTGCGAGTTATCACTTAAGTTTACATCCCACTTGGTGGATAATGAAGAGAGAATGGCGCACAATGTTTTAAGAGGTTTGAAGTTCGAGATACGTCAACATCTTATTTCTCATAAACCGTGTTTGTATTCAGATGTTGTAAATAGGGCTCGCTTAGTGGAGCGATAACGAGTCAACGCGAACTAAAAAGAGAGAGAAATGAAAGTTATAATACCAAATGGTAGTAGTCATCGGTGCGGTGATAACAAGCGGAGGAATCAATGTGAGCCAGATACGGTAACCACTTTATATGGTAATCGTGGGCCAAAACAATAAGAATGGACATTTCAAGAAATCTGGAGATTCAACAATGATGGAAAGACGTCAAAGACCAAAGACCTGCAGTTAAGGAAGGAGAAAGACCACCTATCATATGCTTTAAATGCGGAAAGAGGGACACATCATTCCGAACTGTGCCACGCCATTCAAAAAGATGTTATAATTGTGGAAGAAGGTCACTTAGCTCGATTTTGTCGCCATCAAGACAAATTCAATCTAGGACGGAGGCACCAAAGGTCATTCCCAAAAAGTCAAAACCAAGAAGAATGGTCTGGGAGAGAAGCTTTGTTGTGACTCTCCTAGAGAGCAAGGAACCCAATGAGAACATCACTGGTAAGCTTATCATAAACTCCAATGAAGTCTACACTTTATTTGATACCTGCATTCTACCCATTCTTTTTATTTCTCCTACTGGCCATCGATTAAATTTGACCGGAGAAATTAGACTTCGACTTATCTTCATGGAAACTCCGGTTGGGAGAAACCTTCATTACATCCAATCGCTTATAAGTCTTGTTTTGGTTCAAATCTACCACTTCACATTACTTGGTCGATCTTATTTCATTAAAAATACTTCAGATTTGACGTGATTCTGTGGATCGATTGGTTAACTACTTATCATGCAAAATTGATTGTTTTCGTAGCGTCATTAGCTTTCATATTCCTAATCAACCTATTATGCTAATTCAAACGACCAAACCATTAAAATCAATCACTACCATCTCAAGCCATAAAGCTATTCGCTTATCAAAAATGGATGTCAAGCTTTCTTGCTTCATGTCATGATTTAAACAAAAATACGCAGCTGGAGCGATATTTCTATTGTTAATAAATTTCCGACGATTCCCCAAGAACTTCCCCGCTACTTACCCCTGGAGCGTGAAATTGAATTTCATCGACCTTGAACTCCGGTACAAAACCTATTTCCAAAGCCCCATATCGAATGGCTCCTATCGAACTTCGGAGTTAAAGACCCAACCGCAGAATTGTTAGACATCGGCTTTATTCGGCCCTAGTACTTCTCTCCTCGTGCTCTCGCTCTATTCGTGAAGAAGAAAGATGGGAGATGCGACTTCAGATTTGATTATCTGGAGTCAATCATGTCACCATCAAAAATAGTATCCATCGCCACGTATTGATGACCTCGTTTGACCAACATAAGGAGCCAAATTCTTTTCAAAGATCGATCTTAGCTCCCGATATCACCAATCGAAGATTGTAATCACGACATTCCAAAGACTTCCGCTAACTCCTGTAGACGGGCATTATGAATTCCTAGTCATGTCCTTTGATCGACTAATGTTCGTCTTGCCTTCACGGATATGATGAACCGAGTATTCAAGAATATTTAGATCACTTTGTGGTCGCTCTTTATTGATGACATCCTTATTTATTCCAAAAGCCGTGAAGATCATGAAGAACACTTCGAGGTCGACACTCCAAAAGCTTCGTGAATATAAGCTTTATGCCAAGTCAAGAAATGCGAAGTTCAAGCTTGAAGCAAGTAGCATCCTTGGGCACGTGGTATCAAGTCATGGAATATCTCATTGACCCCAAGAAGATCAAGCTTATTCAAAGTCGGAACAACCTAAATCGTTGACCAAAGACGTAGCTTTCTCGCTTTAAATTTGGTTATTATCTGAGATTCGTGGAAGGATTTTCTAATCGCTACTCCATCGACTCACCGACTCGGAAAAGATACAAAGTTCTATTGAGCCGAAGAACGGAGAAGAGTTTTCAAGAACTCAAGAAGAGACTTATTTCAAAGACTGCTCGACAATACCATTTGCTCGGAGGGATTTGTCATCTACAAGTTGATGCTTCGAAAGAAAAGTTCGGATGTGTTCTACGCAACATGGAAAAGTTATAGCTTTATGCCTCGCGACAACTCAAAGAATACAGGTAGGAATTATCCTACTCATGATCCGGAGTTAAGCAAATCGTTGTCTTTGCACTTAAAATTTGAGGCATTACTTGTATGGGGAGAAAGTGGAGATCTTTACGGATCATAAAAGCCTCAAATATTTCTTCACTCAAAAGAACTCAACACGCGACAAACGACGTTGGCTTTGAACTGGCTTGAAAGATTATGATCATACCATCCAATACCATCTCGGAAAAGCGTAACGCGTAGCCGATGCATCGAGTAGAAGATCGTATTTAAGATCGAAAAGCACGTTATTGTCAACACAAAGGCCCATTTTGTGACTTGCAAAGCGACGGAGATAGAGTTAAAGACTCCAGGGACGCACGTGATGATAGCAAAATATGAAAGTAGAACCGACTTTAATCGATAAAGTTAAAGTCGCTTCGCTACGCACTGGAGCCGACGCGATATGAAAAAGAAAGTGCAAGCAGGTGCTTGGCCGAAGCAAGAATCGATGATGAAGGAATACTTGAAATCAACTCTGCACTTTGTGTTCCTAACGCACCGGGACGATTTAAAGTATAATATCATGATGGAGGCGCACAACACACCATTTGCAATCCATCTCGGGAGTACGAAAATGTATCGCTGATATTCTGGCTATACATTTTGGTGGAGCAATACGAAGAGGAGATAGCAACTGCTTATCTCAAGGTGTCTAACTTGTCAACGAGTTAAAGCGGAGCATCAAGTACCAAAAGGTCCATCGCAACCACTTGAAATTCCAGAATGGAAGTGGGGAGCACATTACCATGGATTTCACATCGGCCTTTCCTAAGGTTTCTCAAGGCATTGATGCGATTTGGGTCATCATTGATAGATCGACCAAGTCCTGCTTATTTCACCGATACGGTAAACTTATACACTTGAACGCCTTGCTCAGATGTATATAAACGAGATTGTAAGATCGCATGGTACGCCTGGATCCATAGTTTCCGATCGAGACCCAAGATTCACTTCAAGATTTTGGGTTAGTTTGCAAAAAGCTATGGCACGGACTTACGATTTAGTTTCTAAGATATCATCCCTAGGATCGGACGACAAATGGAGAGGACTATTCAAACTCTCAAGATCTATTAAGACTCTGTGTTCTTGATTTCAAGTGAGTTGGGACAAGTTTTACCATCGTGGAGTTTTCCTACAACAACAGCTTATCAAGTTAGTATCGGCATGGCTCCATTCAAGCGTTGTATGGAGATGGAAGAAAGTGTCGCTTCTCCGATTAAGATTACGGATGAGGTAGGGTAGCAACGTTGTTGGGACCGAGTTGGTACGTATGACTACTAAAAGATTCAAACGATCCGACAACGATAAAAACCTCACAAAATCGACAAAAGAGTTATACCGATCTTCATCGAAAGGACGTGGAATTCTAATATAGAGATCACGTGTTGTTAAAAGTTGCTCCATGGAAAGGAGTTACAAGATTTGGAAAGAGAGGGAAACTTAATCCTCGATTCATCTAATCCATTTTAATCCTCGATCGAGTAGAATCGCTGGCCTATAGACTCGCTTTCACTTGAAAATATGTCTCGTGTTCATAACGCTTTTCACATATCCATGTTACGTAAATATGCTGAAAGACCCAAACCATATTATTGAAAGTTAGAATCCAGATTTAAATAAGCGGAAGATTTGACGTATGAAGAGGTTCCTGCTCAAATTTTGATAAGAAGGAACATATTCTACGCTTCCAAGGTTATACTCTCAAGTCAAAGTTTTGTGGAGAACCACGATGTTGAGGAAATGACTTGGGAGTTAGAATCAAATGAAATCAAGGTATCCTTACCTCTTCGACATACTCGTATCGTACTTCTAATTTCGAGGCGAAATTTCATAAGAAGGGAGGTTGTAAGACCCCAGCTTTTATAAATAAAGATGAATTTTCTATAAATATTATTTTCGAATATTATGGAATAATTTGATATAATGTTATAATAGGTAATATTTATAAATTTTGCAAAAGTATAGTGCCTATTATATTATATTCGATCATTCTGGGGAATATTCGCTTTAATAGGGAATATTCGCATAACTACTAATCATCGGTGGACCCCACAAATGTAATTCATCATTTTGGATCGAGAAAAAGACAAAA